>JAOUZG010031957.1:1976983-2001559 GCA_026289955.1 Argiope argentata | reverse complement strand
ATATAATGGTTAGAAAAGCTTTCAAGATGCTTACTAAAACAATAATTCTGGTTTGTGAACAGAAAATGCTTTGTTAATTTTCAAGTGTTTGGGGATTTGACTCTCTAAGTGTAATCAGTCTTCTTGATTCTGATTTTAAAGGAGTTAATTTGGAATACTGAAAATTAAAAAAAAATTCCACGATTTCTTTTTTCAATTTTTTTTGACATTTAAGATTCGAAATAATAAAAGACTTTCCAAAGAATCCTTTTTGAAGAACTAACCTGCTTAAAAGATTTCATTTAAATATTACAAGTTATTTTATGAGGCAAAATTTTTGTTTACACATTGGTTGCTGACTTTTCATTTTCTTTTTCTTATTTCAATTTTCAGTTGGTACAATTTCTTACTTTTGAAAAAGATGATTCTTTTTATGCATAAAAGCTTCATCCCTACGCACAAGATTATATACTAAGATGCCCAGACGTAATAATCCACATTTCATCGCACCGCATTTCTCTGAAATCTTCCAAATAGGGAATAAAAAAGAACGCTGTTATCTCTCACTATTACTTATTTTAACTTGTGTGGGAAATATTCGGCAGAAAATTAATAATTCGAAACTCAGTTGTACACAGGACTACATTTGTTTTGAGAGAAAGAGACGCACAGCAAAAGAGTATTTTTATTAAAGTATTTAATTTAGAATTTAAAAAATAATACGATCTATAGCTATTATAAGGTTGTTACCTGTAAAAGCTCTGAAATGAAATGTTTTTGGTTCAGTCACAAGTCAGATAACTGAAATGAAACCTTCAGAAAAACAAATTATTGCCATTAGTCTTTTTTCAAATATTTTCCAAGTTCGGATGAATTTATATAAAAAAAATGTCCAAAGAGTTGAGTGTGCTCAGTAGCAAAGGAACATCTTCCCCGGTACAGTCGTGTATGTATGAAACTAACTTAAAGCGTATCATACGAATGATTTTCGTTTCATTTATTTGACATATTGAAATTCAAATTTTTCATGGAATTTTATTCATTGAAAGTGAAAAATTTTTCTTAGTAACATATATTTTTATCAACTTCTTAAAAAAATTATGGAAATATATTTTTATTCAGGCTGTAAAATTCCTCCAAAAACTGTTTCCCCTCTCCGAACTAATTCTTTTTTTTTCCTCATCAAAAGGAGTCGATTGTTATTTAAAGGTCTAATTTAGTTTGCTCAAACAGGAGACAAACCTGCTCAATTATAAGCAACAGCCTTCTTTGGCTTATAGCCCCGTTTAGAGACCGAAAGGAGAATCCACAGTAACGGATCTTTGTTATTTAATAGTGCTTTCTTTTTCTTCTCTGTCACTTTTAGAACAGATATTTATCAATGTTTTAGAAGTAAGTTTCATTATTTTTTATGTATAAATGGGAATCGCATACTTAATTGTAGAAGTGATTGAGCATCAAATGATCAGCATTTTGATATAATCACAACTGAAATACAAATTCGCTTTAAGTGAATTTCGACTCATTTGAATTTTTAACCCATTTGACAATTTTAAAACTGAAAAACTAAATTAGTTTAAGAGCTTATTATTACTATCTTTCAAACGAAGTAATCAATAAAATTAAGCAAAAGACACAAATTTGTTATTTGCCTATTGGACGACTGAATGATATGGTTCAGTTTTGGAAATTTTTTGCGTAACATGATTTTATAAAATAAATAAACAGCTTAACATTGCTAGAGATGATATATTAGACATTTTCATCGCTATTCCCTTTTTTTGCTATATAATTAGATATCCATTAAGGAATATTCCATCTTTCAATTAGGAATCTATAGAATACTTTCAATACTTATTCAAAGAAACGCTAAACTCTGTAAGACAATTTTGAGATTTATAAGCTTATAGGTATGAAATTTTTAAAGTATATATGTTAAAATTTAAAAGCATACCATTTCATTTAAAAAATAAAATATTATTATTTTTTAAATTAAAAAAGTTTAAAAAATATTTTACATTGCTCAGTTTTTACTTTTACCCCATTTTTTTTCTTACTACCCAATATATATTTATTTCGAATAAAACTGATTATGATTTTGTTATTAGAATTAAATGCTAATATTTTAGGTACATTTTTATGCATTCTTACTAAATTTTCGTAAGCATTTTTACGTTGGAACTAAAATTAATTTTTATCTATCTAAAAAACACAAAATATAAAATGTGTATCATTTTCTTTTTATGTAACAAAAAAGTTTTTATTATCGATTGTATATATTTTCTTCAAAAATTAAATGCATAGATTCTTTCAAATGCATGAAAATCTAATTACAATATCATTTTCAGGAAAGTAATTAAGATGCGTTTTCTTACTCTAGGCATTTGCAATAGTCCTTTTATCGAAAAATATATCTTACATCATTATTATAGTCGAATATAATCATATACTTTGGTAAATAAACAATTAAACTGAAGTGCTATTGTCTTAAAACGTTTTTGTCCATTTCTCATCATTTCAAAATCAACATTATTTTCTCATTTGTCGATTATGTGCAAATGGAGCGTCGAACCGAAGCGATTTATTTTTCTTTCAGCTTATAATTTTGTTAGACGATCAGATCGGACCCACTGACGATCATCTTCACCCGAAAGGCACACGAAAAAATCCGAACGACCGAACCGTTCACCATCGGAATCTTTATTGCTATAGAAATAGCAAAATGTTCAATTATTCAAAATCAATGTCGTTTAGATATGTTATTTTTTGGAGGAAAAGGTTTGGATTTTGATTGTTTATTTTGCTAATACTGTTTAATTTAATTAATTCTGTAAAGTATTTCCTTGATTTAAAAACAGTTTTAAAAAAATTATATAAATCCTTCTATCCACGCACACTTCAAACCTATTTTTAGAACTTTGTTTGCTTTTGAGGATGAATAAGACTGGTAGCAAGAGTTATCTTTCAAAATAATCACGTGCAGAACAGGGGAGATAAAATATTTGAGAGGATACGAAATTGAAGATTCAGATTGTCTTTATGACACACGAATTCTGAACATTTAAAAATCACAATTACGGTCAAAAATATTTTTGTACGCTGAATAGGCACTGGATTAAGAAAATCTCTCAAAAATGTCTTCAAAAACTTCGTAAATAACTATGACAAGTTATTTTTTACAACATACTAAAAATAAAATTCATCTGTGGATGGGAATCGCATATAAAAATCCGTCATTAGAAAATGCGGCAAAGATTAATGAAGCAACCAGAAAGTTCTTTCAAAACAAAACAAAAAACATTTTGGAATGCATATTATTCAATACTATTCATAGCAGGACAAAATACACAACTTCTTGTAATGAACTATTCAAAATCTCTTTCCTTCATTTTAGGATTTCTGGTTCAGTGGTAAAATAATTTTCATCTCGCTATCAGAATTTGAAAATGCGAATTAATACCAAAAATATTTCCATTCAATTAAATTATTGTTCCCAATTGTCACATTTACTTGATAACTATCAACATCATCGAACCTCCAAATGCGTAAATAGTATATTTATATTTTGCCACCAACATAAACGATCAAAATACTCATATTTATTGAAAAATCAATCATGAATGCATGAGCTAAGTTCATTCCGTCATATCAACATTTTCCATTTCTTTTTGAAAAAAAGTTAAAACCATCTTCTTTAGATTTCTCCTACAGCATTAAATTTTTCCTTTTTCCTTAATATCAATTTATGCATTTTTAAACCATGGCTACCGTGAAGCAGCGCTAACAAACAACTTTTATTCTTGAAAGTTAATGCGTAGGTAGATCATTCCATAAAAACGTAAAATGCTAATTTGATTATCAAATAATGGACACATTTGGAGAGAGAGAAATCTATGCTAGCACAGCATTTTTTCTGAAAACACCTATGCATTCTAGAATGGTACTAGCTCCGATCGAATACGAATTTATTTTTATACTAACGTTACCATGAGTTGCTGCATATCGGTATTAATATTGTTCGCAAAAGCAGTTATTAAAATCGCGCGCAATGTTAGGTAACGAGGGAAATGTCTCGCTCCTTCGTTTACGATCCCCCTTCCTTTGTTATTGGAAGCCTTCTTGAGTTATAAAAAATTCTCATAAGCTGCAAGTCCCCGCAGTAAATTCCATTTTATTTTGGGTGAAATGGGCCTTTCTGTGCTCGAGAGGTGAAGACAGAGAGAGAGCTTTGCAACACATCCAGCTACCGAGGGGCAAAGATGGGTCAAATTCAAACATACTCGCATACGGAATTGGGATGCTTAATAAAAGCTTCAAACCGGCCATATTTGCATTGATACTTTTCATTAAATTATCTCACATCTCGGATTATGCTGCAGAACCGCTATTTTGGCATTTTTATTCAGAAAAAGAGGAAGAAAGCAAAAGGCGAATATAACCAATTTAAATGAAATTTTCCATTGTAAAATTTCGTTTCCTATTTGCATTTTTCTTGTATCTAGAAATAGCTTTTATTACATGCGAGAAAGTATTTCAACTTTAAATATACACAAATTACTAAATATACTTAATGTTTCTAAATATTAGCTTCAGTATAAAATTATCCGTTCAAAATGTTACTTTACTAATAATATGGCAACAACCTTCGAGGGCAAAATTTTTAAGGCTTTAGAATATAATTAATTTCATGTTATAATACGATGCGTAAATTTCTCAAGCGTCAGGGAAAAATTTAAATAGGCAGATTCCATGCATAAGTCGGAACAAT
Organism: Argiope argentata; assembly: GCA_026289955.1. NCBI lineage: Eukaryota > Metazoa > Arthropoda > Arachnida > Araneae > Araneidae > Argiope > Argiope argentata. The sequence continues at coordinate 1,996,812 of JAOUZG010031957.1, read as the reverse complement.
GCGGTTTTTTTAACTCTTTTTCTTAGACTGCCTTTTCCTTCCTGCTATCGTCTAATATCTAGAAAGTCAGTAAATTCTTGACTGTTTACAGAAAGTCAAAAAAAATCTTGATATCTGATAGTTAATACTCTGTCAATAACAGCTCTTTGACTGATAAGCAAATAGTTCGGAAGAATTGATTTCTAACAACTAAGAAATCAGACTCGAAGAGCATGGTTTTATTTCATTTTATAATTCAAACTTCACATTTAACACCGAGCATTTGAACGTTATGCACTTTGACTTACTCGAAGCAGCAGCATTTAGTATTGCTCCAATGAACAATGCCACAAATTGACAAAGCGTTTAAGTCTATGATAGCCTAAGAAACATTTGTGTCAATAGTATCCGAGTGCTACAAAATTGTGTCATGAAATGAATAGAAACTTTCATTTTTATATATATTCTTTACTTCGACAGAAAATGGATAATTTTTTCATTTAGTTCTAAATTAATTCTAATATTCAAACACAATGAAATACTTCAAGGATTATGCTCAGAATCATTTAATGTTTAATGTATATTTGAGTGATTTCTGCTAGTTTGAGTTGTCGTTGAATGCAGTAACAGAAAGTGTATTAGATCGTAAAGGATTCTTAAATGTGTATACTTACTTTTAAGTTCAGATAGTTTTTGGATTCCTTTTTCTGTCCACGATCAAAAGAAAGCTCAAAATATTTTCAACACGCGAAAATTAGAGATCAATTATTTTTTTTAAAAAAAGTAAAGCCAACAAAAATGCAATGGATAGAAATCTTATGCAAACATAATCTGAACACATTTTATTCAACGATTTCTGGGCATGCTTTAGTTTTTCTGCAACATCGCGGCAGCCTAGTGGTAAGGCTTCGGCTTCTTTTCGAGCTCCGATTCCAATGAAAACTATCGTGTGTGTAACTTTAAACTTACTGAAGCTAAACGTAATTCTTCTGGTGAGACGTGGACGCATGGTGAGAGGAAGCCAGATCAAGTATATTCCACGTCATCAGAACATGGTTCAAAATTACAGATCTATTCCAAAGTACCACTTGTGTTATTTTAAAGCGAGACGTTAATATAATAAACTAAATCAAATCATCTTTTCAAACTGGATAATTATTTGAAAATGAAACCGATCTTTCGAAAGAAGAATCTAGAAGAAGTCTAATATCCTTTTTTTTAATCAAGAGACCATCTTCAAATGGAAACAAATGCCACCAATCTGTAATCTTTTTAAGCTTGATTGCTATACAGAAAAAATAATTGAAAAGATTCCGTCTTCAAACTTTTGTGTGAAACTAAAATGTTTCATTCATGTTTCTCCTTCGTTATATAAATTCGTTCCTCAAGACAATCGTTGTGAATTTATCTGAAGTTTCGAACACTGAATCCTATTTTATTTTAGAGCTCCTTTTCCTAAATCCAATTGCATCATCAAGTATGCGTAAAGAATGATCGGAAGCTTCTAAAAGCGGAAGAACCGTTGCGATCGGCTCTTCGTTTGTTTTTAATGCTTGTGAGCAAAGCTCTGATAAGAACCAGCAAAGATTATGATCCGTTTTTTTTAAGAGCTTCATTAAATAATTCAGGTAGTTATTGTAACATTTAAGCTGATTTGTTTTATTTTTAACGTTTTTTCTAAAATTTCTATCAATTGTTTGTTAAAGTTCCAATGCTATGTTAACTTCTTTTGTTTGTTAGATGCAAAATAAAATGTTATTGATGATGCATTTACAAAATAAAGAAATAAATAAAAATAAGCGTTTGATTATTTGTGTGTATTGTTTTTATTTAAAGAATTCTTTTGAAATTAAGTGTTTTCTTTCTCGCAATTTTTTCATTAATGAGTCATTAATGAAAAAGGAAATCATCTGCGGGATTGTTTGTCTATCGGCACTCTTAAGATCTAGAAGTTTGACCTAATATAGTTTGAAGAATGTGACTGCGTCACTCCATACGTATTATTTTTTAAAGTTCAATTATTTAAAATACAATTTCGATAACATATATTTTCAATACAAAATTTTGACAAGCTTTAAAAAAAAACCATTTCAAAAATATATATGGAAATTATGAAAAAATGTAATTGTTCTTTTCATATTTTCAACGTTGCAATCAGATTCAAATTGCTTTCATTAAATCATTCAACAGTCGATTGCATTCCTTTTTGAACACCAAGGAAATTCATGATGAGCAATTTTTTTTAAGTCCCATTTTAGATGCAAGAAGTAACTGTCTCTCAAATCAAAAGTAAAGTTTAAAAGAACGTGCGTGTCATCCGACCGCTTTGCTTGAGGAGACAAGAAAAACCGTCCTCACAGCGAAGGATGACTCGCAGTGAGACCGCGAATCGCTTGCATGAACGAATGGCCGCACCGCGGACAGGGTCCGAACCTAGAAAGAAGATTCATTTCCTTATTAAAGGGAACGGACCCTGAGCTACTGAAATAAAATTACTTTCAACCAGAAATGCAGGGGAGAATCATCACAGTTAGTGTTGCCGGTGAACGAAATGGCCTTCAAAGGTAGTTGTTATGAAAATACCAACGCAAAGTATACATTTAATAAAATTCATAGTTCATAAAGAAAGCAGATATAAGATCAATTTGTATCTGCTTCTTTAAAGATCAATTTTCTAAAAACAATGATAGCAAAGACTTTTTTTTGTGAAAGCAGCAACTTTTTTTATAAGATAGGCATCAGCACGCAGGCCTTAAATTTGGCCGGGGATCATAAAAGTTTCTTTTTTTAAAGAAAATGAAATGCTATAGAAATGCTACTAGAAATTGAAAATGCTACAAGTGGAAATTGTGAAAAATTCGTAATATCTAAAAACAGTTTTTATTTTGTCTGAATTTTGATAGCTGTTTTATTGAATGCTACATTTTCCTAATTGATTGCGTATAATAACATAAAATGCGCGTAACAATGCTTACAATTAATATATGTTATTATATTCATAATGCATTATTATGCGTATAATAACAGAGTTAATAATGATAATAGTTTAAATTTCGAAATATATGTGCCCTTAATTTTGAAATTCTAAATTTTAATTTAAAAATATTTTTATGAAAACATTCCTACGATCCTTTTGATATGATATTCGAAATACTTTTTATATTGTTAGCGAAAACTTGTTCTGATTGTAAACTTCAATTATTAAACAGGCGTGGTTCGTGTATAACCATTTCACACTTAGTTTTTCAAAAATGCCTGTGCTTCGCTGCGTGTGATATCGCATCCATCGGCTATCTTAAACTGTTTCTTTTAGTGCTTCGAACCTTAGTATGCGGCACAGTTGAAAAATTTGTTCTTCTACTGATATCACAGGGAAGGGAAAAAATTCTTAAATACTGCGATTAGAATGAAACTCATTTTTTGTTGCTGCGTGTGTGCAGCAACTCCGAGTTTGTACTCAATTCAGTGATAGGAAAGTATGCAATAAGTTTAGAATGCAGAGTATGCTGAAAGGCTAAAAAATGCTTTTTGGTCCATGACAAATAATTGTCCCGACGGAACAATAACGTGACTATTGATAGTTTTTCCCCCTTACTACGCACATAATGTAGACATTGTTTTTTTTAGAGAAAAAATAGATAATTTATCATAAATTTAATCTAGCATTTTTTATTCTTTTTACTTTCAGATAGATGCAAAGTTATATTTTTAAAAAAATTTATTCGCAATTCGCAATTTTTTCTATAGTTTGCCAAATTTAATTATGTTGAACTTTTGTTTTATTTTACAATGACACTTTGTGAAAATTCATCATTTTAATATTAGGTGAATGTAAAAGTTCAATCCATTTTTAGATTGCAAACTTGCAATGGAGCTGACTTCATACATGGCATTATAATGCCGCAAATCTTCTGTCAATCAAACGTGTGGATGTCTCACCCATAAATGCATCCTGTCTCACAAAATAAATCCCCTCCATAAAAATCCCGGAAGGTGTAACGCGGAAAGCGAGAAGAAGCGTACAAGACATCGTTTGCTGCGCGAGTTCGGTAAAAAGAGTGCGGCAGCCGCTGCATGTCACAATGTTTGTCAAGTTTGTGGGGGGAGAGGGTGCTATAGACGGAAGCACCTGTCGTCGAGGGTTTGACGAATTTACGTAAGGGGACAGCTGTCAAGTTGAGACTAGGAGTGGACGGCCATCACACATTGGAGAAGACGATATTGACAAAGCCATAAGGTACAACCCGAACCCAACTTAGCAAAAATTAGCGGAAACCTTCAATGTACATTGGGAAACGGTTGAGAAATAGCTAGTTAAGTTGACTATTAAGAGAAAGTTGGATCGTCGTATTCCACATAACCTAACGAGAGCTAATGAACGGGGTGACCAAATCACCACCTGCGTTTCCTTGTTTTCCCTGCACAAAAAGACCGGTTCTTAACACGAATAGTAACTGAGTTATCTACCGTAACGTAAAGCTTCGTAATACTGTTTGTCGCCCTTCTTATAGGCCCACTTCGACTTCGAGAGCTGAACTTCATCCCAAGATTGTGTTTTTGAGTGTGTGGTGGGATGTGTTAGGAATAATTCACTGGGAGGGCCTAGCACTCAACTAAACAATCAATGCTGCCTTCTTCTGTCAACAGTTTGCTAGCCTGCCTTAAAATTTAGTAGCAAAGTGACTATGCCTCAACATTCGTCGCGTTATTATCTTTCATCATGATACGCCTGGCCAAATGATACTGTCATCACTTTCCAAAAGTTACTGAGCTTTGGTTGGGAGGTTTTACCCCACCCACTCTCTTCTACTGGTTTGGTACTAACTGACTATCATCTATTTCATGCTTTGAACAATTTCTTCAGTCAGAAAATCTTTGATGCTCTTGTTACTACGAAAACTGCCATCCAAGACTTTCTTTACTGAAAACCGCCAAAATTTTATCTGCGCGGGATTCATTTCCTACCAAAACAATGGCAAGAGGCCATAGATAGTAATTGAGATGATTCACAATATTAGGTATTGCTCATTTTGTTTTCATTTGCTCTTCTTTGCGTGTAATAAAAACGGCCAACACTATTGTACTCACCCAACACATTACGCAATGAAAAAGAAAAATTCAGGTTCACTGAAAGAGCAATTTGTACTCAAAAGTGGAATGCCTGCATCTATCTTATGAAATTGGGGCAAACATAAATTAATCCCTTCCTACGCCCATGTTGTCTTATTGGCCGTCTTTTACTTGACCGAGTATAGAACCACCTTAACGAAGTGTAATCACTCGCTATTGACAAGGAAAGTACTGGAGATAAACAAATTTTTTTTATTTCGAGGAAGCAGAAAAGTTTGAAAGTTTTTTTGGTTGAATTCTACCTCTTAGTCCAACATCTAATAATCTTTTAATGACTGTTCTTGAACAGATACAAATGCTAGAATCAATCAATCAACATCTGATGGCATCTGATGACATTCAATGGCGGAAACACAGTATTTTCATTCTTTTGTCATTAACGCATGTGGCGCACTTTTTTCAGCCATTTCCTCCTTTGTTTCTTATTGAATTTGTCTCCTGATATCGAGAACAAAACTTTCAGACTGAACCATCCACCTGCCTTACAATTTCAGAATAGGAAAGATCCTATGCATCTAACACAATAATTTTAGTTCTCTTTTAACAAAACATCTAACTTGCATAAGAACTGTCTCTCATTTTCAAAGAAACTCATAATAATGACTTGTTCGTACTTTAATGTTTTATGTTAGCTTCGGCTAGCTGTCAGTAACATTCGATTAGTTCTCAGATCAAGAGCAGTGATTTGTCAGGAAAGTTAGAAATTACAATCCACCTTATCACTATGTTTGTTCTTCAAATTAAAGTCAGAATAACTTTTTTTACACTGAAATTATTTGAAATTTGCTTTTCGTATTTAAATCAGGATCAAATTCTCTTTCAAATGATATGTGTGAGCTTGCTTTTTGAGAAATGTAAAACTTTCTATAAGCACTCAAAGTTACAAAACATAAAGATTTTCAGAAGTATCCACGATTTCGAAGATCCCTATGTATAAATTAAGAATTAATAAATTAATACATTCTATTAGTGGAATATATTAATTATATTATCCTAAAAGACCGCTATAAATTAGTAGAACGATTTTATATGAGAACATTGTCTTTGAAGGAGAACTCGAAGCGAAATTCAAATCAGATTTAAGGAAGTAAAGTATTCAGTTGCTTAGTTTAGAAAAATGCATTAAGATTTCCATTGTTTATTTTGATGGTTTTTGAAAAATTAATAGAAATTTAAACTGCAAGAGAATGATCCTTCATATAGGGGTGGTAGCTGTAGTTTCATTTGCATATATTCATAAGACGCAGAAGGCTCGTCTTCCAAAGCTGGGGAAAACTTGGATTTTGTATCGGTGTTCAAACGCCGAGGATGAAATAACGAGTAGCCGGCATCTTTCGTCCTCCGTCACGTCACACCAACAATAGAACATTGACATTACGAGGCTTAACCAGATCTATGTCAGTGAAAGAATTTTTTAATGGAATGAGGTTTCGAAAGCAAGGCTGTCTCAAAGCAGAGACTCCACGGACAGGCAACGAGGGTAGAAAGTCGATATTTGAAAATTGCAACTTTGCATTTTAAATTGCCTATTTCGGTTACGTGTAGACATTACCGACAGTGACTACGATAAAACTGTACGTTTGAAGGAGCTGAAATAATTGTAAAAAAAAGAGAGAGAATGTAGATAGATATTAAGAACCTTCAAAAATTTGATTAATATTTGTAAAATTATCCAATCTGATATTTTGAGTATATCAAGAAACACACAAAAAGTTCACTTCACTGACGCTACCACAAGCAAGTTTCATGTGGGAGAAGTTGCTTTACCGACGCTACCACAAGCAAGTTTCATGTGGGAGAAGTTGCTTTACCGACGCTACCACAAGCAAGTTTTGTATTGCAACAGTAGACGCAAGCATCGGAAGTATCTTGATCCCATAATAACGGTTAACGCGCGAAATGCCATCGCCCTTCCTTCCCCTGCTTATCCGGAGGTCCCGGATAAGCAGGTAAAATCACTGTTTTATCGGGACACTATTAAGAAGTTGGGCTCGGCCTGTCAGGCTGATCAATCGGTTCAAAGTCTTGACGACCTTTCATTAACCTGTTCTCCCACTTCTGCCACTTGTCGCGGGGGATGAGGCACTGCTGCCATTAAATAAGGAGCGTTAAATCGCCTGAAACCGAGAAAATCGGATTCTTCTTCCGGAAGATTTCCAGTTTTTGAAATTTTATCCACCAAAAGGGAGAGGAGCATTAATTAAATGGACCAATAGTTATTGTTTTCTTCTGTAATCAGTGTTTCCTCCTTCTGTTTCAAGAGGTGTTTCACGATCACAATAAATCTTGTGAATGAAATTAGCTTTTTTTTTACTAGATTGAGAGATGGGGCTCTGCAAGGACCGATCGCTGGCACCCGTCATGTCGTTTCAGCAGTGTGGTGCACGACATTTTCGTAATAAGTGAAAAAAGGGTCGAAACAGTTTCACAGTTAATATTATCAGTGGAAAATATTTTTTAGCTGTATTTCGAGAGCTAGTGTATAGTTTTAAATTTGATTTTGTTTATTTATTGAAGAAAAAGGTTGAGAATACACTTTAAAATTTGTGAGTATTCCAACTTCTCCATTTTTATAAAAGAAATTTATATAAAAGAATACAACACTTTCTTGTTTTTATAAACGATAAGAAAGATATGTACGTTATAATGAAGAACGCATTATAGAACACTCCTGAGTATCCGGTTCACGACTATCTGCTTCCGTATAATCTGGTCTAGTTTTCTTTCATCGTAACTAAACGAGGAAAGTAAGGCGTCCATTAAATCATTCATGAGACTTTTTCAAAATCTAAAAATAGTAAGTTTTGGCTCTTATCTTAGGGTTACTTTTTCATATCCGTGTAATCATTTATCAGAGAAAATTACAATCAGTTTGAGTCAATTTTCTTAATAATTAGACCTATGTTTACGTTAAAGTTTTGTTACAGAATTTACATTAAAATGTAAACGGTTTATATTCTTTAACATTATTCATGCTTTTTCTCTTATAAATTCTAGAAACAAACAGCGTAGTATCTGTACTACTATTATAAATATGAAAGTTTGTATGGATGGATGATGTTAGTCAATCACTTCAGAACAGCTGAACGAAATTGGAGGAAGTTTAACACAGAGATAAATTAAAGTTTAGAATAGAACATATGCTACGATTTATTCCAGTTAATTGAGCGATTATTTTTTTATTAATTAAAATCTAACTTTCCCACCAAAAATCTTCTCCGAATGAGAAAGAATGAGAAAACCGAGAGGGAAGAAGGCTTATTTTTTTGAAGTTCGATGTTTGATTAAATACTTGACTGTCACGTTTGACGCTGGCCCTGCACTTATGTAAAGTTACCTGATCACAAAATTTCTTGCTTTTAGGCCATTCACAAAATAAGTTCAATCGCATAATCCTTATTTTTTAAATCTAGAAACAATGAACCACAATTGTCGATGAGTGCATATTTTTTGAAATTTTTTTTATCATAACATGAAGTACTCGAATAAGTGTTGATTTGCAATTTTTTTTTTAATCAAACGGAACCTTTTCGACAAATGAGCCATTCAATCCATAACGAAACATCTGTAATAGTGAAACGCAGTTTATCAATTTTGATAAATTTTTGGTGAATTTTTGACTGAACTATAAATCTACTTTGGAAGACGCCAAAAATTTAGGCTTTTGATACATTCGTCTTTTGAAACAAAGTTATATCAAGGTCATGTTTTGAAGTAACACCAGGACTATTTTAGTTATATCAACGTTATATCACTAGGGCTATTTTGCAACGGACCTCGTAAGGAACTTATGTCAAATGACGAGAGTGACACCTGAGCTGACTGGCTCTTCTCCAAACTCCCACACCACACCGGGGGAAGGACTTTCGGCGTTCGCCAGATCCGCTCACCCATCGGCTGTTCAGTGAGTTCGGATTTCGAATCTGAAAACATCCCCCTCCGCAACCGAGGCCTTGCCACCAGCGCTCAGACATACTTTGGAGAGCGGCATCTCGTGAAATCAATCAAGTCGGCCCTTCATGTTTGTAGGAATAAATTCAAATTTCAACTGATATTTCCAAGAATTGCTATGAAATGCGGAAAGAAGTTCTAAAGTATTGAACTAGCACCAAATTAATTTTTCAAAGGAAGCTTTCATTCAATTGCCTGAAATTTGGATTGAATTTGAAATTTTTTTGATTTTATTTAAAATTTTATATTCTAGTTGGATATTTAAGCTTTACCTTTCCTTCACAACACGCATTTGGAACTTCTTGTTAACGGAAAATCAATGAGCATAAAAGTTTGACAAAAAAAGGACTATTACACATTTTTATCTACCTAAAAATGATCTATAATTCTAATTTTTTAAAAGTTTCGCGAAGATGTTAACAGGAGGATCGACTAGAAAAATACTCGTGAAAGCCTGGTATATAGTAATTAATTGGAGATTCTTAGATAACATTTTCTTAGATAACATTTACCAGAAAATTTAGTCGTCAACTATTTACAATTTATTGACAAAGCTACAGAAGAAAACTCGCTGATTAATGAAAAGTAAGATCATATTATCAATAATCACTATTTTAACTTTTGAGCACTTTAGGCAGATGTTTTTTTTTTGTCCCATGATAAATATAATGAAATAAGGTGAATGATTTTAAATAACTGAATGAAGTAAATAGTTTTAAAATTAGATGAAAAATTAAACTTCTTTCACTTGATATAAGTACAGTAAAGGCTTAAACTATAAACTTTTATTTGCCATTTGTTATCAAAATTTTATATCGGGGAAAAAATTCTCATTTTCTGACTATTTTTCCATTCCAATTATTTGCCCACACTCTCCCTATATGTTTATATATGTATATATTATTCGTATATATTTTATTAATTTTTTATTAATTAATTGAAAATTAAATTCCTTTCTCAAAAATCTTCATATCCCCATCGTCAAATAAGAAACGAATTCAGTTTGTTTTTCCCTCACCAATAAGATTAGGCTTAACATGTTTCAGATCGATTATTTCAAACGATTCTATTTATTTTCTTATGTTTGATGCATTTAAAGTTAATTAATCGATTTTTTTCTATTCATTTTGAAGCACTTTCGAATCAAAATAATACAGAACAAAGAACATTTTAAAACATTATCTGTATTGCGGTATCCCAACTGGTGTAGAAAATTCACGCATTTTGTGTTGTCTCAATTGGCGTTGAAAATTCAAAGCTAGTATAATATTTTGATCAATTATTTATATTAAGTGTAATTATTAGGCCTTCATATCCTGGTTGGTAGGGCGTTGGATTCTGTATCTGTTGGGCTACGAGTTCGAACTGTGGGACGAAGGCTGTGGGCGGTTGATGCTAAATCTGTCATGGTCACAAAGTTCTCACTTTCGAGAGTAATACCACTGGGTGATCGTTCTCTGTTCAAAAATCTAAATTACGATCTGTGGATGAATGAAGGAAATGCGTGAATGAAATCCACTCCATAAAAAGGGTTTGTGCTGTGTGTGACTTAGAAGTCAGACTTCTACCTTCGGTTGCTCAGTGTCCCATACCCTCAGAAGCTACTGCTCACCTCCTTCCGTTATAAAGTGGAATACAAGACGACAGTAACAATTATATTTATTTAATAAAAAGTAACTAAAATTTAAAAAAAATTCTTTGTTGACTTTAGTATGAATTGACTTTTAATTTTTGTTTTATTATTACTTCTTTATTTTCTTCTTTCAAACCTTGTATTTGATTAAAAGGTACGAGTAGGAATAGAACTATTTGAACTGGGATTGTCCTTGAAGAGATGGGAAATGGCCTCTTATCTTTTTTTTAAAAAAATTCAGTGTATTTTTGGCATATCACTAAACCAATGAAAGTTTTATGAAAATGTGAGTGAATTCCTTCAGAATGACAGAAAATTATTTGATTATTTGCTTAAAACTTGGAGCACTTCAACCTGCTCTTGAATTTGCTCATTTCAGCCGAAGATTACCGAAAACAATCGATTCCTCGTAGTTTTCATTTCTTTTGAACTCAACGCAGGCGCGCAACAAACCGCTGGCGAACCTCACTCTGCCACCATTTCGCATGAAATACGGATCGGCTTTTAGTGAGATCTCAATACAAATAGAGAAAATGAACCAGAGAAATTTGATAGGAAAATGTTTCAGCAAATCCTAATGACAAAAATATCTTACTGCTGCAGAAAGAATTCGCATTCAGAAAAGAGAAGCGATTTTTGATTCGATTGTTTTTTAATAGGAACAGACTAGTACAGGGCGTATCTATTATAATGTCTGGTATGAAGAATTTTCCTTACTACAAAAATATTTTACATTCCTTAAAGTATATTTTGTCATAAATAATTATTTAATAAATTAGTTTTTCTAACATTTGTTAAGCGCTCGGAATAAACAAAAAGGCGTATTCTTCTGAATATTTGCATTTGGATGCTTTAGAAATACCTTTTGCTTCTTTTCATATGTTTCTGTAGTAGCAACTTGTTTTTGCATTGTACTAACAGCACTTGGGCTTCTCGTTTGAATGCAGCTTGAATGCAGGATTCCTAAATTAGATAAGCCTCATGTATAAACTTGGATTTCAATCTTTTCAATCTATCGTTAAAAATTAATTAAACTTAAGAATTAATAAGTCTCGCTTTGCCTCCGTAAAATTTTGTCGTTATTTAAAATAATTTTATTGAATCAGAAAATCCATCTCAAGGCCATAATATTGAAGATTTCAAGAATTTCGTGTTTTAACATATTAAAAAAAACTTTGAAAAAATTCTCGTAATTCCCATTTTCTTTCAATTAACACTTCCAATTTCGAATAAAATGCAAATTTCAAATATTAATAAATATTTGAAGCATTAAATTAAAATTCCCTATGTCGCTTAGATTTTGTTGAATCTATTAATTTCAGTTATTAGCAAAAGCAGATATGAAAGCAGCCATTCATCGAATTTAATCTCTAACAACTATTGATTTGCCTCATATTTAAAAAAATAGTATGCTGGGTAATTTTGTGAAATGACACAACAAATGAAAATGTTTCGTGAATTTTTTTTGAAATTCTGATTTTAGTTTCATTAATGGAATAATTCATAAATAAACTATAAAAGTATATATTATATTAAATTTTATTTAAAAGTATGTAATATTTTCACTGTGTAACTATTTTAAAGATGTATAAAATGGAATCATTAACAGTGGATAAAGCAAGCAAAGAAGATTACAATAATAGCAAATAAGTTAAGTGGCAGATATGAGTAAACAAACAGCTCTTTCTCAAACTGAATGAAACAAAACAAATTCCTCAATGTGATAGATTCAAAACAAAATGGGTCAATAAGCAAATGTAATTTAGATATTTAAAACTTTTCAAAATAAAATAAATGAACGTAAAATCCAAGAAAAAAAAACGCATTGCCCTGCGACCAAAATGTTGTAAGCAAGTTATTTCCGAAAACTTAGGAGTTGCAAAACAAAAACCGGGACTTAGGAATATTGTTTCTTCGAATCCGGCAGCCGTTGGATAGCCGGAATCAATGCCCCAACCCGGGAAGTACGACCCGATCCTTAAAATAGAAAAATAACTCCTCTGGCGTTAAACTTTCCTTTCACCCAGAAATAAGAGAAGAAATATAGTGAAAAATATATTTCTGAAACTGTTTTTACTCCCTTTTCTTGAAGAAATGGTCATTATCTGTTTTCGTCCACAGGGAGAAAAGATGGCAAAAGATGAAGGAAATAAAACCGAGTCTAAAAACAGTTCAGTTCATTTTAGAGGGAGTTGGAATTGATAATGATCATATGTACCAAAAAAAGTTATTTTTAAGAACACCATTGATAAACTATAAGATATAAAATATAAAATTCGACGGCTTGTATTTACTAATACGAGGACGCCAGCATTTGTGATTTTTAGAATCCTCCATTGAAAAGGAGGGAAGAAAACTTCTTGAGTAACGCATTTTGAAAGAATGTTAAAAGACTGTTTGAAAGTAAATATATATTTTTTCCAATTTTCGTTGTAAAAAAATTTTGTGCAAAAAAAATGTAGTGGATGTTGTTACAGAAAATGTTTTTCCCTATGTAAGTCATATTTTAACTATTGCATTACCAAACTGTATTGTATTAGAAATTCTTTTTCTTTTTTAAAAATCTGTCTCTACTCTTATCACCTGGAAAATAAATCTTGCTCTTTACGAATCAAACGAATCCTTTCTTACTCATGAATAGCAGTCGATACAAGATGGTTTGACTAGTAAAGTGACGAAACAGACTGCGCAGTAATTTCTCGCACAAAACCAAAAAGAGCTGGCCGCTGCTCATAAGAGTTGCGAAAAATGTTCATAAAAAACTCATATCGTCAATAAGAAAAAATATTGGTTGCTTAAAAAATTATTAAATACATTTTAGTTGCATTTTAGATGATTTCTCAACATCAATGTTATCTAAAAAGATTTTTAAAAATTTATTTTTTAAAAGATTTTAATAAAATTTATTTTTCTATGGCTGATGATCTATAAATAATATCTGAATTTTTTTCTCTTTTTGTTGAAATATCTTTTATTTAACAGAAATTAACAACTGCTGCTTTTCTCCCTTTTCTGTCACGTGGAAACTCTGACCTTTATGGCCCTGAAAGTTTTCTCTTGCAATTAAAATTACTCTGCCATACTTTCATTGCTCATATAAAAACAAGATCATATAAAATAAAAATCTCCAATTTATTATTATTAGAAAAGAAATTTTTGTGGGAAAATTGTCGACTAGGTGTCTTTAATCGGAGTAATTTTTTCTCTTGTTCTTACATTCTTTTCAACGTAAAGGATCGAAAGAATTCCTTTTATTTTTGGAGTTGGCTACAGGGGTTCAAATTCTTCAGTCCATCTACTTTCTACTTGTGGCGTTGGCAACAACGGAGAGCAGGATTAAAATATAAATGTCGGATGAAACAACGCAAATGTTATTGTCTCTACCTAATCTTCCTGTAGTTCAATCTTTGGATTTGAATAATCTATGAACGCTTTTAAATGTTGAAGCAGCTATGGTAAACGCACATTTATCTCGACACATTTTACAGGAATCTCTCACAGTGTTTTAGCGATGCAGTTGTTTGCTTATTCTCCATCGCTAAATATTCAACGCTTGAGTTCCATTCATTAGATCGAATGTCCTGAGCACGTACACACCACGCCCAAAGCGTAGACATAATGATTGTATGATCGAAGAATATATAAATGTATCCGTTCTCCAGAACCCTGAAAATGGATTCTTTAGATGATTTTCATATCCTTGAGAAAGGTAGTTTATAACTGCACAATACATTCTCAAATGATTGATTTGCTGAGCTTTTCTCGGATATATGTTTCTGACAAAAGCCATATGTTCAGTCTCCTGAACTGCTGATGAAACAACAATTGTGAATCTATTTCGATTACAGAAACTCTCTTTAAAAATTTTTACATGAATGCTAGACATTTCTTGGAAACAATTAATTCCCAAAATTACACATCCGAAGTAAGAAAATAGAGACGACCGAGTGTAAACAGAACCCTCTTTTTCTTGTTACTGATCTGTTTGTCTTACTCTTTTTACACGTGGGGACACAAATTGCTCTAAAACTTTTTTTTTCTATCAACTCAAAGAAAATGAAAATCAACCTTTGTCCCCATAAAAAACAGGACACTAATAAAATATCAAATTTCGTCTGCCTCCTTTTAAAAGTGAGTGAGCACGGGAAGAACAGATTGTCTTAAGATAACTCTCGGATTGTGTTCGTCTCGGTAAAAAGAAGAAAAAAATAAGTACATAGATCATGATGGGTGAATGGTGGAAAGAGGTGGCGTAGTTGAATTTCACGCAAGGGTAGAGGGGCTGGAAAGTTTAACTGGCTGGATATTAATGTACATCGTGCCCTATTATTTCAGGAAAGCGAATTAGCTATTTTGAACTGCCCACTCGATTTTTCGGGCTGCATTTATCTTGCATTGGTAAGGTCGTTAAAAGGAATTCTTGTTTTGAGCCAATAAATATTATTATGTATTATTTTTCTTTACCTCTATTTTAGTTTAAAGTAGTTTCTAACTCTACAGTGAGGATAGTTTCAATAGCAGAAAAAATTATATAAATTTTACTAATGAAAAGCTCAACTATACAATGTTTAGTTCAGTTTAGTTATATTAACGTCCCACTTTGAAGCAACACTAGAGCTGTTATGAACGCACACTGTTTGTCCTACGGTCATATGAATAGGATATTTGAGTTAGCCCCCCTCTCTCCAGACTGCCACTCCACATCAGTGTGAAGGCGTTTAGCCCTGATAGGAACCGCTTACACGACAGTTCTGCAGTGAAATGAGGCCTCGAACCTAAACCTCTGGGTTCTGATGCCGAGATCTTACCACCATATCTCTTTGGTTTAGTGAGCGATAATTTCCACACTGAGGAACATTAGAAACTAATATATTCACTGCAATTGAATCAATATACGATGCAGTGTTCAATGAAATGCAAATAAATTCTAACCAACAATATTTGTTGTGTTGTGACAAATGGCATTTGTTGTGGACAACCCCCCGCAGATACGACCAGCAGATGATTTAAGCCTAAGAAATGCGTCTCTTTGTTTCACAAGTAGTGTCATCTAGGGCCAAGAGTACGACTTAGCTATTCACATGTCACATCCCTTTTTAGGGGGCGGACTTCATTCATACAAATTCATTCATTCATCTCAGATCGTAATTTAGACCTGGAACAGAGAACGGTCACCTCAAATCCAATACCCCCAGTGGTATTACTCTCGTCATGGAGGACTTTGAGGCCACGGAAAGATTTAAGGAGCGCCAGTCACCATACACTCGGGGAATCCTTTGGCCGATGAGCTTCGAACCTGTAACCTAAGGAGTACGAGTCCAACGCTCTACCAACTGGGCCATCCCGGTCCACTAACAATATTACAGTAAAATTGAAACCACTGATATACGTATTAAATAAATTATATTGAAGCTGTGGAACTGATTTCGCAACATATATTTGATCCGGCTTGAACAAAGTAATATAAATGCAATGCAAGTGGCATTAGAACTTTCCAAAGAAAAGAAACCTATTCTTAACTAACATAACGTGCTGTTGACTTTTGTTTTCAATCTGCCCATTAAGAAGGGTGATAAACAGGTGATTCATTTATTGCCTGACGTAAATCGGAGGAAGTGCTGGCATATCCGACACAAAGAGTGCTTTTCAGCAAACTTCTCCATTCCGATACAACGCATCGTTATCAGAGTCAATCTTCAGACGCTGCTGGAAGATCGACTAACGCCCCCTCAGCTTCTTGTTACGGGCAATGGTGGCCTGGTGGTAAGGTCTAGGCTCGTTTGCCGTAGGGTTTCAAGTTCGAGACCCGATTCCCCCGAAGAACCGTCGTGTAAGGGGGTCAGTTGCACGTTAAATATGTCATGTCCAGATGTCCTCCCGCTAGTGTGGTGTAGAGAGGAAGTGCCGTTTCAGGTGTCGTCGTCAAAATCTGGTCGCGATTCAAAATTGCGAGGTCTGTCCCAAAAAAGTACAAGTGTTGTTTAACGACGAAATATTAATGTAACTAAACTTATATAAATCAACTTCTAGTTCGCATTAACTACTGATGAATTCTACAAACAAATCAAAATTTATGTAATACAACTATTACTACAAAGTTAATGGAAAATACTACCGAAATTATGAAAAATCTATTCCGTCTGTACTTTTTACAAAAATGAGAGTTTAAATTCTATAGCATGTATTTAAGAAATGCCATCCTAGCTCTGGAAAAATTCCTCAACCCTGCCAATGGAAGATTGTCAGCAATTTTATTTGTCTTTTTTAAAGTACAATTTGATTATTTGGGAATAAATTTGACAAACTTCGATTTAAAATGTTCATATTATATTGAAAATAGGCCTATAATTTGTATAAATTCATAATTTTGCTCTTTAGACCTCATTTAACAATATCTTTAAACAGATTAATTTTTCAGTAAACCCAACCTCAAATACTGAAATGTCCAGAATCACTCCGGAGATCTAACAATTCAGAGAAATGTAGGATATTTGGAAAACTGTTTTTGGCTTTTAATTACAGTAATATATTTGGAATTACAAGAAAATAACTCATTATAGCATTGGAATATATTTTATATCTTGTTCCCTGATTATCTCAAATTTTTTCTGTTTTCTAATAACAACCGGCTATATTTCAAAAATTGTCACAAATAAAATAATATAATTATTTAATGCTTTTAATTTGGAGCAATTTTCAGTTATTTCATACCCACTTTTTGGGATAATGTCAGAAATTATTCCTTATAAAAATAAAAGTTGCTGAATTTTATGACACAAAAAAGAAATATCTAAGATTTAGAAACATATTTTAAATTAACGAGAATCAGTAGTTAATTTTAATTACAGGAATTACAGTTGTTATCTTCAACATTATTTAAATATCAGTTCGGCTCATTTTTCTCTGTCATTTATGCTAGCAGAAAAAAATCTCCTTCAGAAACAGAATCTAATCGAGTAACTTTTATCTGAATTTTAAGAGGCCCTAATAATATTGATTAACAAGTTATATGGTAATTTTAATAAATTAGTTTTAAATGAATTAAATTGCATTTTTAAACTACAACGTTCAGTTGACGCCTATAAACTCTCAAATAATGGGTTCTTATTTTGGTATTTCAATAGAATTGATTCAAATATACCTATTTGTTGAAAAATCAGCCATGCGAAATTCAATGAAATTACTTCTTGATCTCTATACCCTACATTTTTTATTGAAAAGAATAAAATCATCATCTTCAGTTGATTACTAACCATAATACTTTTTCTTACGCACTGATATTTCCATATAAGCTCCATAATAGCTATAAAACAATATTAAATAGTTTATAAAAAGCCAACTCAATATACGTGTAGATTCTTTGTTAACTATTCAATGGGATAAAAGAATGAATTTCATTAGTAGGACAATGCAATATCAGGGTCCTAGATTTAATATTAACTTCTTATATAAATATATTTTATAAAATCAAAATATAAAAACTGAATCTCATCCATCGCCATTAAATAACACAATCCAAGAAATAATCCTTTCAGGATATTTTGCAACTTACTATGGTAGGGAAGAATAGTGACACATAGGAAACAATTTCTTTTGTTAATAGTTGTAATAAAGGTTAAAAAATTTCAGAAAATATTGCTAAGAAAAAAGGAAGATGTAAGATTCTCTTCATCTAAAGTGTCTTTTAAGAAGGTGCCTGCTTCACAACTCGTCAAGGCTCCATCGGTGCATATTCAGTTGCCCTATATTTCCTGACGATACATATCAATGGTATCCTGCAATTGTAACCGATAATAAATAATATAAAAATAGTAAATTGAGATTTCTCATTTTAATATAGATTTGAAAAAGGAAAGATGCAAGACCTTAAAAAGAATTTCGTTTGTGACCAAGACATTGCACAGTTTCTTATTGTTAATGGCCGAAAAATAAGACATATTTTGCACCCAAAAGCCTCAATCATATATTAAACTTACAAACCACAAGTCTTCTAATAATCTTTCTACCACATTGTATTCATGTTATAATCATTTATTTAAAAAAAGAATTTAATTCATCATTTAAGTATTAAATTATTTAACTGGGTTCTCAGAGCATAAAATTAGAGAACCACATAACTTTGCATATAACTAATTATTTAAGTTTATATAAATATTATAATTAATTATTAAAAGTTTCGACTATGACACAGTAAAATTGGACACAGGGAAATCGTATTTTCTGGCTTGAACTAATGGTGCAAGTTCGCATCTGATGATGGTCTTTGATGACTGCTAGGAATGATGAAATGAAAAGCACGTACGACTCGCTCTGTGATTTGAAAGCTGTGACACATGTACAGCGGGTAACGAGTATTTTCCATCCCGTGAAATTAATGAGAGGGATGTGAAGTGGCTCTCAACTCTCGGCGCCCAAATGAAATTTTGCCAGCTTCGAGCTGGAGGACGTGCACTTCAGGTAGAACGTATGGGAAATCATTTGAATGTGATGGGTCTCATAAGCAGGTTAAAATTCATGGTAGCATATTGTTTGTAAGGATTCCATAATTGCATACTCGAATAATATTTGAATTTAAATGTCATTCCACTCTGGACAGCATTTAACGAATGTCTTAACAATATAGGATAGTGAATAATATAGAAGAGTGAACATTAACATTGATACACTGTAATCGAACATGTGTGTGAACATCGATACATTTTGAATATTAATATATTTTATGAGTAAATGAAGAACGAATTACAGTAAAATAAGACTATTCTCAGAGTCATGATCATGATCATAGTAAAGATCAAAATTGAAGTCAGGTACAATCTAATTAACTTACAACTGCATTTTGTAAAACAGAAAAAACTTAATCTAAAAGGCTTTAGATATATTCACTTTTTAGACAATAAACATTTTTTTATAAGTGAAAAACAAGAGAAATGCTTGATCTTAACCAATAATTGGAAATGAGAGCCAAATTAACTCCGCGCTGTTCATAAAACATATAAATAAGAAATGTTGAAAGTCAGATTAAAAAAATATATATATATTAGCATTTATCAATATAATTTAAAATAGCTACATCTGCAGAATTTATCTCTATAGATATGCAGGAAGTTGTAGTTTTTACTCATAGCTTTAAATGTAT
>JAOUZG010031957.1:1913555-1951983 GCA_026289955.1 Argiope argentata | reverse complement strand
TCGTCTGTGCGTGTGTATGTGTTTGAACTCCTCCTAAAAGGCTGGACCGATTTTAATGATTTTTTTTGGTTGGAGTGCAAGCAGATTCTAGAATGGTTTAGATTCACAGAATATTTAATTAAAATTTTAATTAGCCAAAAATTAAGCAAAATTTAGATTTTTTAAAGATAACTTCTGAAAATTTATCACACAAAACTGATTTTTATATCAAATTTAAGTTCAAAAAATTATCTTTCCAGGTAAAAATGTATACGTCGGAGAGATGTTTTTGAAATTTCCATTATATTAAACTAAATTGCGGCATTTTTCCGGGATGTATCCGAAAATATTACAGCAAAAAACAAATTTCTAAATTATCTTAAAGTTTAAAAAATTATTTTTTTCAATTGTATAAATGCTTTAATAATGAAATAAATAATTATGTAATGTGGAGTGAGTCAATAAATGCTGAGGAGTGACAAATTTAATTTTTTTGCTATTTATCCTCTGCCCTGTCCTATTTAACAAAATATTCTCGATTTTTTTCGGATTTATATATATATATATATATATATATATATATATATATATATATATTTTGTTTTTTTGTGTGTGTGTGTGTGTGTGTGTGTGTGTGTGTGTGTGTGTGTGTGTATGTATAAATTTTGGAGCTCGAACGATTTTCTGTTAATCTCATGATTGTTTCAAAACTATTTAATCTGGTTAATGACAAATTAATTAAGAAAATCCGTAAGAATTCAGAGAATGAATAATTTGGAAATTACGTTTTAACTTTAGTTAGCGATAAATCGACAAATGCGACAACCTACTGTTTTATTTTCTAATAACACTGAAAGCGAAAAAGTTGCCAACCACAATATGTTGCTTACGGAAACCTTTAATTAAAACAACATTGTATTCTCACGTGTTAATAAGAATAAAAATTAAAGAAGGAAAATGATAAGAAAAAATGAAGCCAATCTGGAAAATGTATCAAGATAATCCTTTGGGAAGAAATTCAAATCAGAGTTATTTTTTCCTGTCGACTTGACAATCGTCCAAAAATCCCAAGAAATTGAAGTGGGCAAAATCAAGAGAGAAATACAGATTGTGGAAAAATTGAAATACCTAGATTAAAAAATATAATCATAACAAATCGGAGTAGTCTCCGTAAAACTTGCAAATTCTCCGATATATGTCTCATTCTTCTCCTCCCGCATAAATTTTTGTATCTTGGATAAGGCCGCGAAGGCCTTAGCATGAAATTGGTTATGGACTGAGACATGAATCTAACATTTCTACTGCATCTATCGTGCGAATATTTATTTTGTAAAGCCTTTTATGCAGGAAATGTGACGCCGAAACCTGCTGCGGAACTGTTACTTCAGTGAGAACATGACGCAGAGAATTTCGTCGATTTAAATCATCCTTTTCAGAGATTATCGCGTTCACATATATATGCAGAAAGACGATCAACCTTTTGACGCACTGTGTTCAAAATTTAACAAGAATTAGGTTTTAAATCGGTGTATTCAATTTTATCTATTTAAATATCTGCTTTTTATATTTATTGAGTAGTATTCAAACTGGCAACCCAACATCTTGCGAATCGATTTCTTTCAAAAGTTGATAGAAATCCAGAAATTTAATATTAAGTTCCTTTATCAAATTTCATTTGTCGTACTCAAAGAATTTCTGAATATTTAAAGTTTGAATTTTGATTTTCCGAGTTCATAGGCATGTAAATAGACATATTGTCAAAAACATCTTTTGCGAATTCATGGAGATTTGAAATTTGATGATTCAAAAAATCTCGAGTCAACACAACGATGACGATTACAAAACTTCCTTTATACTTCATCTAGAAGAAAGTAGAATAAAAGAAAGTCGAAAATTCTTATTCTGAAAATTCAAGAAATGTAAGAGCAGAGCAAAGAAGTTATTCTATTGGATACTAGTTCTTTCAAAATTTTCCCAAGACGCAATATTTAGTTTTTTATTTTTTGAGAATATATAATTTTAATAATAGAGTTGCTATTTTTCATTATTTATCCTTTTTATACATCAAATAAGTTATAATTTTTAATAGATTGGTAAATCTCTCACAGAACTTTTTAAAAATTTTAATCCCTGACCTATGGTGAATATCAATAAGGACTTTAAAACAGATTCGTTTTTTCATTACTAATGTTTTTTTATCGATTTTATTCCTATTCTTTTATTATATATATATCTTCTTTTAAATTCTTAAGATGATATATGTTCTATCCTATTATATATTTTCTATAAATGACAACCTTTATATCACATCCTTTGCTTTAATTACAGCTTTTTATCAAACAAATTTTTCTAAAAATTTGTTTTTTTTTATTTTTATTTTTATTTCACTTCCGCTTCATTTAATTTTGAAATAATATATAATGGAATTGTAATCTTTATAATCTTAGATCAATTATTTTTTAACGGTTATTGTTTCAGCACTGAATAAAAATGTCTCAATCTTCTTTAAAGTTTTCACCATAGGTGATAAAATTTCTGAAGATTTAATGAAGAAAAATGACAAAAAAAAATTCTTCTTGGCCATTAGCATTAACTGAACAAAAAATTTGGTCCCTTGATTTCAATTATTTTGTTTCTCATCAATCATTTGATTTTAAACATTTATTGAAGAAAACAAAACTGTGAAAGTTTCATTAATGTTTTCCAAATTTGTTTGAAAGCTATGCTTGCATCACAAAATTTTAGTAGCTAAGTTTAACATATTTAATGCATTAACATTAATGTGTTTTAATATTTCGAAGTGGTCATAGTCAATATGGCAGAGATTATGATTCCTATTAAAAAATAAATATAAGAATTAATATTTTCAAAGAATGTTCTTAATGAGCGTAATTTTTTTCGAGAATATTAAATGACTTACAATATAATTAAAGATTTTTTTCTTAATAAATGATATTCTTTGTCTGAATTCTTCAAATGAATTTATTTTATTTTCAGGGATTGCTTCAAAAGTTTTTTGATTTGTATTCTAAGTGTTTCAAAAATATTCAATTGTTTATAATATAATGATAGAGTTCATCTTAATAAATATTATTCGTCAAGTGATTTCTACTAAAGAATTTATTTTATTATCAAGGATTTCTTCAAACAATTATCTTATATGTTCAAATTGTTTCAAAAATATTGAATTACTTACAATTTTATGAAAGAGAAATAGTCTTAATAAATGTGATTCTTCAATTGAATTCTACCAACGATTCTATTTTATTCTCAGAAACTGCTTCAAAAATTTTCTGACATATTCTTGTTCAAAAACTTGCCAATGTAACATTTTCAAAGATTTTACGCTTTGGTTAACAGTTATTGAATAAAGCTTGAACAGATGCAACCTGATCCTCAGTGAAAAGTCTGGAGTTATTTCTGTCATTTTTATCGATAGAAACTCGGTCTTCTCAAAATACGCACAAGCCTTTTCGCAAACGTCCGTGACTCCTCACCCGTGTGAGTAGCTGACGTTTTGTCCCTTCCTTTTATTTCCCGAAATACGCTCTTCCAATTCTAGTGTTTCCCATCTGATAAAAATGCCTCCCTTAGGTATGTACATGATTTCTTAACATTTTCCTTCTTTTTTTCATTTTTGCTCCTGTCAGTCTCTCTCCATTCATGACAGAGAAGAGGAAGAATAAAAATATATTTTGTTTAAAAAGTAGGCTTATAACCTTCTTATTCATTGTTTGCTTGCACGTCTTAATAAGTACCCCATTTCTCAAAAAAGCATAAAATAATAAAACATTAAAACATTATTTTTTAATCACATTATTTTTATTTTAATAGTATTTAACAATTCGTGATCCGATTTAAATTGAAATTCTCGGGAATTAGTGCTTTTTTTTAAATTCCTGCTATTACTTCACACTCTCCCTATTATATTTATATATTTTGTTCAAATTTTCAATCTTTAATAAAATGCTTTTTATTCAATCACTCAAGTTCGAATACATTTTTTAAAACTTGTAGTGGATAACACTTCGTATTAATACAGTTTTTCAAATATTAATTCATTAGTTATTTTCAAATATTAATTCATTAATTATTCATTAAGTTTAATTGATGTTTATACTTTAAAAAGTTTTTGCAGTTTGTAAGGAAAACTGAAATCAGCAGGCAGTGGCTCAATAGGTAAAATGCAAGGATTTCTATATTTATCATGTGAAAGTGAAGAATGCGAGTTCCTTTCTTGTGAAAATCAATAATTTTTTGATAAATTATTTATATTAATGGTAATTATTTCTTTGTTGACCTAAGTGAGAATTGATTTTAATTTTTATATATATTAAATTTATTCCGATTTTAAAGATGGATATTCTTATGAATTTTTAAACATTTCAAGAAGATTTTAAAATGAATACAAATCTCAAAATGCAATCCAGAATCCGCTTACACTGATTGCATTTAATATTGTTAGCAAGATATTTATACAATTATTAGTGCTAAAGAAATGTTCAAATCAAATCTATTTGAAGTAAAAAAAAAGCCTGAAACGGACTTTTGCATTTCAATTTATAGTGCACCTACCAAAGTTTTGTGAAGTTCCGATTATAATTTTACGCGCACCATTATTAACTTTGTTTGAAAATTGATTGATTGAAAATTTGAAATAGATTGAATTTATAATTCATACAAATGAAATGTGTGAAGACATTCTGGCCGTTAAGTGTGGATAAGTGTAGAGATATAAATAGTTATCACTAATTTTTCTATTTCGAATCGTAATATTTGTTATGGAACTAATATCTAATAAATTTAAGTGATTCTCCTTATCATTATGAGACTATTATAAATCCATCATGGACATGAAGATCCAAAAAAATATATCATTAACTCTTATTTCCTTACAAAGAAAACACTGTTTCTATCAAAACATTTTACCTCAACATTTTGAAATAGCTAACCGATGTAAACTTGAATTAGGAAAGGAAGAATTAATTCCCCTTATTTGAGGGCTGAGAAATACACCGATTCGGAGCAACGACAGTGAGTGAGTGTGTTTCTAACCATCCAACCCTGAGAAACTTTCGACTGTCTTAACACTTTCCTTTTAGAGTTGCAACTGTGTCACCAAAGCTGCAACCAAATAAAATACTCCGATGGAGTGAGGGAAGTTGGCGTGGTGATCCGTAAAAAAGCCAAGTGTAAGACCATAAGCGAGATTACTTCAGGTAAGAAAAAGAAGAGGAAAAGACAAAAAAGAGGATTCATATTTTGGAAATGTGGAAAGAGAAATTGGACGGGCAGACTAAAGATGCACTTCCCCCAATCTTGTGAAGGATTGATCATCCCGCGTCAGTCACCAATCAGGAGCGTGGTACGGAAAATCATTTTCAGTGATTCGTCTGTAGAAGAACGAATCAAACTGCTGTGCAGAGGTAACCTGTCAATTAACGTCCTTTCCATGTGCTCACTGAAAATGACCAGCACTTTCCCCAAAATAATCGACTAGTATTCCTGAAAAAGGCAATTACCTTCAGACCGGCGCATATATTACCTCTTGATCTCTAGACAACGTCCAGTGTGATCAAAAGACGATACTTGGAGGGCCGTCCCCAGGCAAAAATATCAAATAGCTCGAATGGTAAAAAGAAGGCAGGGATCTTGATGTCCTAGATTAAAATGAAGATGCCTATTCACAATGCCGATGAAAGGGAGCAGTCACCTGAATGGAGCACATTCCTGTGACATCTGCATCTTGAGATACCATTACAAGTTACCTATAACCTCCAAGGTATATATTTTGCATTGTGCACAAGGTTCATTTGTAGCTGCAGATCAAATAATCTGACTTGTAGAGTGCCAGTACACAGATGTATAGATATGCCCATACATGCACAACTTTATTATAGGTGTAGAGTTAAAAGATTCTCTCATTTTACATCAATCTTTATTATTGTTCGAATATTTTATAATCTTGGTAGATGTATACCTTTGGAGGTGCAGATGCACTTTGGAACGACTTCTTTGAAATTTTTATAAATTCAGATATTCTGAATTTTGGTATTTTCCTGCCATAATTTTTGAAAATATCGTGAAACAGTACATTTTACAAAATGTCAAAATTTAAGAAAAATATCTTTTCATGGTAGTAATTAATAATCGTGCGAATTTTGACAACTTCAAAAAATATTTTTTATTTGATATTCAATAAAAGATTGCATTAGATCCAATTGATGAGCTGAAATTCAAACCGTCTTCATTATTACATGTGAGCATGATTTGTTTTCCATTGGTTAAAGTTAAAGAATAAGAAAGAATTTTATCCCTGTTTAATATATAAGTGTAAAAAGTGATTATCACGAAATTTAGAAAATAGATTAACCAGATATTTACGTTTTTAAAATCGTCATGATGACACGAAACTGATCTTCATTTGAAGGCCCCTTTTCCACAGTATAACCGACCAATCCATCACCAATGAACGCAGCAATATCGATAGGATCACTAGAAATGCCCACAATAAGCAGCGCTTATGCATAAAGAAGCATTTAAAATTACTTAGATTTAATGTCCGATAATTTGTCGAATTAATGTATTCTTATTTGAAGAATTATTCGAAATATTTCGATGGGAGTCTCTTCTTCGATGCAACTTTTTTTTCTCAGTATTTTCTTTTTGAATGGTGGAGAGATTTGTAAGGGATTTGATGAAAATTGAGTTTGTTGGCTCTTTACCTGAGTCAACTTATGTAAATCATAATGCACAGATTCTCCATCCTGTAAATATTTATTTAGTTGTTATTAATTTGGAAAGTGGAATATATGCAACAGCTTAGAAATTTTATTTAATTCCTCTTAGATTTTAGGTAGCATTGAGAAGGGTTTTATTTGTCCTTTTCTATGAAGCATAAAATGACAATACACACTAATTTTTAATTGTTATAATAACATCTTTAAATGCCGGCGTCCTGACATAGGGGTAACGCGTCTCCCCATTATTTAGGTGTCCTGGGGTCGTGTCCAGTTTCTGACATGGTTGTTATACATCTGTTCTATCTGTGAGATGAGTGAATGTGGCTCCCTGTAAAAAAGGGCTGTGTAAGCGAATGTGATGCGTGAGTTTCTGAGACCTACACTTGCCAGCATCTTGCCAGTAAACCAGGTTGGCGCTACTAGAAATAAGAGACGCGTCTTACATTATAATGATGATGCCTTTCAAAGGTCGGCTTAAAATCACTGACTGCCTCAGTGAGATTGAACAACGATTCAAAATAATTTTTTAATCATTTTACAGACTAAAGCTATTCTTCATTGTTTAAAATTTGAACAATAATTACGGAGATATAATCATGTACGGTTGTTATAGCGGGGAATGTGAATTCGACTTTTGACTAATGGCCTTAGAGATCTGCTGTTTTAACAAACATGCATTTAATTTCATTTAAATGTCTTAGATGTAATCTCGTGTAATTTCTCTAAGTTGTTCACCTATAAATCCATGTCATTTCAGTAGCCGCTCAGAAGCTACGTTCATTGAGCTCATCCCACGTAATGCAGGCTAGTCTCAAGACACTAAAGAGCTATTAAAAGCACAAATTCCCGATTCATTCATCTTCTAAATTTTGTGATATTGTAACATCTTTCTTGATTGTTGATTAAATTAAGAAATTATTAACCAAATATCTTCTTCATTAACTTTCAGAAATGGAAGACAATCACGAGATTATATATTTAATGATCGATTAAAGAAACTCAAGCATTTCAAAGAACAATTGGTCCATCTATAGTTGGAAAATAAACTAAAAAATAATAAAAAGGTAAAAATCGTGGAAAAAACTTTGTATGACTATTAAACAATATTATTAAAAGGACCTTTTCTTTAAATTGATGAGCTCACTATAAATTTTTTATGCAATCATTTTTTCAGAATTAGTAGTATAAAGCCCACATTTATTTTAATTTTAAATCAATTCCATTTTGAAAAATGCCTCTAAATTGTACATTCTTAACCACTAAGTTATTCAAGTGTCAAATGTTGTAGTTGTAGGTCATCCCAACTTTTAGTAGTCAACACCTACAGAGAAAGAGAGAAACATTCATTTTTATTATTAATAAAAATTAATTTAATATTTAATTGATCGAATTATTCCCTCTTAGATTTGATTGGGTTTCTTAAGAGCGAAATTAACTAATGTCTTTCAAATGTATTTCGCTTGTCCATTTTCTGAATCAAGGGAATATTTCCAATTAAAGTTGCTTTTTTATGTTTTATTTATTGTAGCATTTTTTTAATTTACTAATAATTCGAGCTTGAACAATATTTCTTTATATTCAAATTTACATGTTTTCAAAATTATTTA
The DNA here is from genome assembly GCA_026289955.1 of Argiope argentata. Lineage (NCBI taxonomy): Eukaryota > Metazoa > Arthropoda > Arachnida > Araneae > Araneidae > Argiope > Argiope argentata. The sequence goes on along the minus strand of JAOUZG010031957.1, from coordinate 1,943,654 downwards.
AAAACTATTATCAATGTAAAAAATGATCAAACTAAAAATCAAATACTTTATTTTTGTTATATTTAAAATAAATATAATATGTGTTTAGGTATCCATAAATCAATATCTCTTGCGTTGAATCCCATTTAATCCTTTATTTACCAACTTATTTTACTAACAAATGTTCTAATTAATTTTTGAACCATTTGTTAAGTTTTAACACAGAATAAATAAACTTAAAAACAAAAAGAAAGAGCTTTTTAATTAAAATAATTTAATTAATTATATTAATAATTAAAGACTTTTATTACTTTATTTTTTGATGATATCCACTTCTTTCTATTGGAAATACGTTCTTCGTGTTCGAATTTAACAATACTTAAAAGCACGTCGGTAAATACAGAGTTAAACCATCGGTTATGAGTGCTTGATTTAAGTACTCTAAGGGTAGAATTACGGATGTCAATAAATGTTTGATGCTTTATCTCTCGCTTATATCCCCTTAATCCAGAAGAAATGAACACTCTCAACAGAATTATTCGAAAATAGGAAAACACTTACTTTATTTCAAACCTATTTTTTTAAAAAAATATTATATAAAATGGGACATAGTTCATTAGAAGAAGAACGCTGACAAACACGTCAACTTTTGTCAAAACAATTTGAATTTCATCACAGAAACTAATCTAAGCAAAAGAAATAAATGCTCGAGGAAGAAACTTTTGGATTTCCTGTATGTAACCAGAACAATCTCATTTACTCGCGGGATGGAGATGAGAGGATTGTCAGACGATTCGTGTACAGTTTCCAATGGAATCCAATTTACTATGGCGGAAATGAATTTCGGATCCCCAAACCACTTCAAATCTAATCGGGCAACTCCTGTAGGAGGGGATGGAGCAAAAAAAATAGCGGGTTCGGATAATATTATTATAAATAAATGCTTAAAAAATAAGAAGAAGAGGAAAAGCAAAAACTTTTTTATTTCGCCAGAGTCTCTATCTCTCTCACTCTCTGCGTGTGGGTTTTTTTCCCAGATGGAGCTTGTAGAAAGTGGAATCCAATTTTCGTATGGAAAGTGCGTTCTAAACGAATTAGAGGTGAGAAAAAGATATTGATTTCATTGATCAGCCAATGACGTACTAAATATGTAATGTCCTCCTTCTAACATTCCGCAACACATTGTGATGGAATATTTTAATATTAACATTTCATCGAAACTTCATCTTGCAGTTCTTATTTCTTTTTAAAATTATGCTTTCTGTGAAAGGAAATTTTTCGTGATTGTGAGGAATACCAAACAGACTCTTTCGCTTTTTTTTTTGTCTCGCACCTTTTTGAGCAGAAGACCCCATCGAGAGCATCGAGAAGCCTTAATTATTGATAAAAAGCAGTTTAAAGTAGTCATTTAACAAAATGTTAAATGTTTTAAACCAGGACAATTTTTTAAATAAATATACTCGCATAATTTTGAACCTGAAAGAACTAATCACTTGTTCGGGTGATTGGTCTATGGAGATGGTTCACAAGCATTCAATTTATTAAATAAAGATGCCAAGGAAATGAGTGTTTCTAAATAAAAGTTGATATTTTAGTTCCTCATTTCAAAAGCATTAAACATTCCACCAAATAAATTAATTTCTAATTTTTCGTATTCTAGTTTATTCTTTATGTAATGTATAAATCTGTAATATATAATTTTTTTCTTAATGAAAGCTTCAGACGATTTTGACTTAACACAGATAAACATGATAATTTGCGTTAATCTAGGTCACTGTGTCCTGGTGGTACAGTCTCGGCTTCGAAGCCGAAGTGAAGACCCAATTTCAGCAAAGGATCACCGTGTAAGTGGACCTGGTGAACGTTGAATCCGTAGGGGTCCAACACTGTTTCAATAGTAGTTTGTAGATGGGATGCCAACTTATACCTCTTCCCCGTCATCCGACCATGGTTGAAATAACCCAGGTATTGCTTTAAAACGGGATATTACATTACTGTATATATTATACAGTAATTTTTTTCTTATTGAGAGTTTAAAAGTTTTTGATTTAATAAAGATAAACACACTCTTTCGAGTTCATCCAACCTTTTTCCTCGATTTTCTTCTGCAATAGGATTACAAAAGTTATGAAATTTAGTATTAAATTTTACTAAGATGAAGCATTGCACTATAGAAACATATTATTAATCGAACTTTTTAACATCTCTAAAAATTCAGTTCTGAGCGCAGCAATTCGGGCTGTTCGGTAACCCAGTTGAATTGCTGAAAAAATGCACGTTTAAGAAGCAAAATTTTTTGTATCGATTATCTTTAAAACTGGCATAATGACTATCTAATTAATTGTTTGAAGTTCACAAAGATACTGAGAGAAAATCCAATAATTTGGATTTCGTAATGTATATATTTGTACTTTTTTAAAGATTAGAATCGACAGAATCATTCATGATTTTTACTGGTAATGTCGAAGTACTTAATATAGCGCGACGAAGTGAACTGATCCTTTCGCACATGATTCGTAGAATAAGTCGGTTGCTGCTCTTAATCCACTACTGATCGGATCTTTGACCTCAAGCAAAAGTCTTATTATAATAAATTCGTTTTCCTTAGAAAACAAATATATTCGATACGATATCAAGCTAAGATATTTTGACTTCCCGTTTTAAAGCAATAATAAAACTATTTGGGGACAAATCTCGCCATTTTGAACCGAGTTCACGTGATGTTTAGGGCTGGTGCCTTTTCTTCAAACTTCCACTCCATACCAACGAGAGGACGTTCGGCTCCGACAGATTTAACACTCACCAGACCCACACGAATGACAGCCCTTTGGTGAAATCGGATCTCGAGCCTAAAACACTCTGGCTTCGCAGCCAAGATCTTTCCACCTGCATGACACAAAGCATAGCAAAATACTTCTCTACAATATGCTTATAAATTAAAACCATAATATGCATTTAATTATGTCAGGGTCACTAAATTTTAAATTTATGTTTATTTAAATTCATTCTTTAATTTGTTTTTATATATTTCCTGTATGGCAACCAAAAATATAAAAGTAGTTTCTTTGGTTGTTTTTTGTGGATTGGCAACGGGAAAAAAAAGAAGAGAGGGGAATAAAGATGGCGATGCGATTGTTTAGAATTGTGTGTGATTTAAAAAGGAAAGTTTTAATGTTGAAAGTTGTGAGTTGAAAGAAATGTTTAATAAAGAAGATTATTTTTTTAAAGCTTGAACTTTATTTGCCTACACGTAAGCCACGACATAAATGCGCTTGAAATAACCAAATGGATTTCGAACGAATTTGAAGAATTGAGCTTTGAAAGGATTTCGAGAATTTGAAGAATTCCAAGATTTCTAATATTTCGACTCTGGTGAAGAGTAAGCTATTTTTATTATTATAGAGATTGTTGAAAGAAAGTATATAATTTATAATATTTATTGAAGTTTATTTAGAAGAGTTGGTTTAGAAATGGCGTTTTTAGGAAGATCAAAGAAGGTAGATTTGCAGTTGTTGGCGGAGGAATTAGGAGAAACTATTACGAAAGATATGAAAGTTGTTGATTTAAAAAAGATAATACTAGAAAGTACGGAGTATGAGGAGGAGTTTGTGAAAGAATTATTAGAAAGAATAGTTAATGAAAGAGAGGAAGGAATTAAGCGTCAAAATGAATTAGAAAGGAAGAGACAAGAAAATGAGTTTGAATTGGAAAAGAAGAGACAAGAAAATGAGTTTTTGTTAGAAAAGTTGAAGATAGAGGCATCGTTTGTGAATAGTGGTGTTGGAAGAGAAATGAGTTCTCAAAATGAAAGGATGCAAGAACAAGTTGGATTACAAAGGTTAATGCATAACTTTGATCCCAAAGAAGGTGATATAAGTTTTTATCTAATATTATTTAAAAGACAAGCAGAAAGAGTGCAGATTAAAAAGGAAAATTGGGTAACTAATCTAATTGGACTATTGCCGTTGGAAATGGCGAATTTAATTGCCCGGGAACCTGAAGAAAAGGCAAACGATTATGAGCACGTGAAGAGTATATTATTGAAAAGATTTAAATTGAGCCCGGAAGCATTTAAAATAAAATTTAAAAGCCATTGTAAATCGTCTGAAAATACTTGGCGAGATTTTGGGTTTGAGTTGGCGAATTATTTCAACGAGTGGATTATGGGATTAAAAATTAATGATTTTGAAAGTCTGAAACAACTTGTTATTGTGGAGCAGATAAAGGAACGGGTATCGAAAGATATTCAACAACATTTTATTGATTATTGGAGTAAAATTATTACAGTTGATGCTCTTTCTGAGAAGTTAGATGAATATGGAAATGCAAGGCAATATAATAAAGCCTCTTTGTATCCATCGTATGGAAATTTTCGTCAAGAAAAACAAAGCTATTTTAATAAAAGAAATCATATCGTTGGTGAAGAATATAGACAAGAGTCAAGTAATCACAGGAGATTTGATAAGCGAAGTTCTTTCAAAAACCCGGTTACGTGCTTCAACTGTGGGCGAGCAGGACATTTGGCCAGATTTTGTCGGGATAAGAAAGAAGAGAGAGGACGGACTGAGGTTAAAGTGGCGGAAGTCAAAGTTATTGAAGAAAAAGAGAGCGAAAGCAAAGTAGTTACTGCGAGATTCAACGGTGAGGTTGTAATGGAAAATCAGAAAGAGGTTGCTGTTCAGCCAAAGATGTCTGATCTTAAAATAGTAAAAATTTCATATGGAGGAACTGAGTACGAAGCTATTGTAGATTCAGGAGCACAAATAAGTGTGTTTAGAAGCAGTGTGGTGGGTAAAGAAATAGTAGTAATTTAGTGTAGCGGATTCGGATTGAATGGACTTTGTATGAGGACAGCACAAACAAATTTATTTACAGCTATTTACAGTTATTTACAGGATAATTAATAAAGTAAAAATTTCAGATAAATACAATCCAGCAGTCAACAGTTAATTACAGCGTAAATTCAAGTCTTACGTACGATAAAAACAGACTGCAAAACAGCTATCGTATAGCACAGATACAGTAAATCGTAGCGAGCTCAATAACACAGCGTTAACAGCAAACGCAAACACAGCTCACAAATCCTTTAGTCCAGCGAGATGCTTTTTATTACAAAACAAACTCTCCACTAACTCGATCAAATCACTATAGCAACTAACTAACTCACGCCGGCTACTCGTCCTTATATAGCCGAGAAGCGCGTGCACCTGAGTCTCGTGACAATTCTCAAAACATCGCGCACAATCTAGCGGCTACTAGATTATTCCTTTCGCCAAACCAATCAAGCTGGCGCGAGGCTCCTCGCCAAACGTGGCCAACCTTGGCGAGTTTTCGTGAAGCACGCCCGCTTGTAACACTATTGTAGATTCAGGAGCACAAATAAGTGTGTTTAGAAGCAGTGTGGTGGGTAAAGAAATAGATTCTAAAGGATACATAATGCTGCAACCTTTGTTTGGTACGTGTTTAAAGGCTGAACTAAAAGAAGTGGAAATTGGATTAGTGACGAATTCGTATATTACACCTGTAATTAAGACGATAGTGGCAACTATGGATGGACTAAATGCTCACATATTATTGGATATGGAAACGTATGAAGCATTGAAGGAACAAAAGAGAATGTACAATCCAACTGTCACAGTTGCTGTGAACTTAAGATCAGATGCTCAAAATGAAGCAGTGAATGTGAGTGTGAATAATGAAATGGAAGAAGGGGATCCGATAATAGGGAAGTGTGATGCTGAAGAAAATAACAGAAATAAAGCAGAGATCTTTAAGAATCAACAAAGGAGGTGTAATACTCTTCAAGAAGCATGAAGATTGGCTAAGCAAAACAAAGGAGGATATGAGTTGGAGGATAATATGCTATACCATGAAGAGATTATGTGTGGAAATAAAGTAAGGCAGCTAGTGATTCCTGAAATTAGAAAGAACAAGATACTAGAAATTGCACATGAATCAGTATTTGGAGCACATTTAGGAGCTCGGAAAACAATTCAGAGGATCAAATTCTCATTCTATTGGCCGGGTATGAGCAAGGAGATTAGAGCATATTGTAGTTACTGTCATGGTTGTCAATGCAGAAAAGTAAATCGTTCAGTTGATAAGATTCCAATAACACCTGTATGTCGTCCCGAACTACCATTCCAAGTGGTAAATGTAGATCTAATAGGTCCTGTAGAACCAATATCATCACAGGGACATAAGTATATTCTGTGTTTGATGGATCAACATTCTAGAGGGCCAGAAGCAGTCCTTCTAAAATCTTTGACGGCTAAGAATACGTGTGAAGCTCTGCTGGAAATTTTCAGTAGGACCGGAATTCCCGAAGTGATTGTAATGGACAATGCAACTAATTTTACATCAAGTTTAACGCAAGAGTTTTTAAAAATTTTAGGAGCTTGTCCACGCTTTTCAACACCGTACCATCCGGAAGGAAATGGTTTAATTGAGAGATGGAATCAAACTTTTAATAATATGCTGCATCACTATCAGAGAGGAAGGAAGAAGTTGGCATAGACAAATACCAGTTTTACTATGGGCTTATAGAGAAGTTCCAAATGCAACGACAGGTGTTCCACCTTTTCTGCTGATGTATGGAAGAGAGCCAAAAGGTCCGCTGTCGATATTAAAATAAGCTTGGACTGGTGAGATATTATTACCTCTAAACCTGAAAGGATCAGTAGAGAATTATTTGAAGGAGTTAAGAGGAAAGTTAGAGGTAGCAACAAGAAAAGCAAAATTGACAAATGAGGTACAACAAAATAAGTAAGCTGAATATTACAATATTAGAAAGAAACCTCGAGAATTTATACCTGGAGATCAAGTGCCTGTATTAATACCGGACTCAACCAATAAACTTTATGCTAGATGGATAGGTCCTGTTGAAGTTGTGAGGAGAGTAAAACCAAATTCCTACTATTTGAGGATGCCTGAAGGGAATTTAAGATTGCTCCATGTAAACAAGATGAGGGAATACAAAGCAAGAATTCAGACTGCTGGGGTGGTTTATGATATTGATGAGGAATTCGGTGAGATATACGAGACACCAAAACTTTCAATAGCTGAGAGAAATGATGAAGCATTAGAAAGAGTGACTGTTGAATACCTAACCGAGACACAACAAAAGCAGTTGAAGGATTTACTATATCGATACAAAACGTTGTTTTCTGGAAGAATTAAACGAGCTTAAGTTGGGGAGCATGTGATAAAGTTAAAGGCTGGAGAGGAAACCATGAAACCCAAAACTTATAAGATACCGGAGAATTTGAAAAGAGAAGTGGATGCACAAATAGATTAATTATTAAAGTTAGGATTAATTGAACATGTAGTAAGTGAAATAGCACACCCAGTAGTATGTGTTCATAAGAAAGATGGAACCATAAGGTTATGCATAGATTTCAGAAGTTTAAATGCACTGACTGTACCTGATGCATATCCGATGCAGAATATGATGGAGTTGAATTTCTTAGTAGGGAAGAAAAAATTTATAACGATGCTAGATATGTTGAAGGGATATTGGGCTATACCAATGGAAGAAAGCAGCAAACATTTAACCGCTTTCCGAACTCACCGAGGTCAGTATCAATGGAATGTATTACCGTTTGGATTAAGGAACGCTGCTGCAACTTATCAAAGAGCCATGTCTAAAATGGTCCAACCTATATCTCACTTTGCTTGTGCTTATATTGATGATTTAGCAGTATTTTCTGATACGTGGAAGGAGCATATGAAACATTTGGAAGAAGTTTTCAAAAGATTGGAGAATTTTAATTTCTCAGTAAATTTGGACAAGTGTGATTTTGCAAGACAGAAAGTTAAATACTTGGGACATGTAGTTGGTTCAGGTAGGCACGCACCTGATGAAGAAAGAATAAAGGCGATTCAAAACTTAAAATCTCCCAAGACGAAGAAAGAACTGAGGAGTGAATTAGGATTATGCAATTTTTACAGGCAATATATTCCAAACTTTGCAAAAACTGCTTTACCATTAACAGAACTAACTAAGAAGAAAGTGCCGAATGAAATTCCATGGAGTAAAGAGGCTGAAAAAGCATTCAACGAGTTGAAGGCCGCATTGTGTGGAATTACAGAATTAAAAGTTCCTGATATAGAGAAACCATACTACTTGCACACGGATGCCTCGCAGACAGCAGTGGGGTGTTGTCTATGCCAAATGGATGAAGGAAACAATGTGCATCCAATAGCTTTTGGAAGCCAGAAACTGAGTCCAACACAACAGAAGTGGTCTACAATCGAGCGAGAAGCGTATGCTATTATTTGGGCTTTGAAGAGATTTGAAACTTTACTTTGCGGAGCTAAAATGTTCTTGCTAACCGATCATAATCCGCTAGTGTTTCTTACGAGGGCTGTGCCCCAATGTCCAAGATGGCAGAGATGGGCGTTAGTCATTCAACGCCATGACATCGAGGCAAGTCACATAAAAGGGTCAAAACTAAGCAATGCAGATGCGCCATCTCGACTGTAAATAGAAGAAGACGAATTAGAACTTTATAGAGAATTTAAGAATTTTTGGAACTTTAAAATTATTTATTAGTAGAGAAAGTCTATTGATAAGTGTAAATTATGTGACTCTTATTATTTTTTTTGCCATATTAAATCTTTGGATTTAATATGACTCTGGGGGAAAGGTGTCAGGGTCACTAAATTTTAAATTTATGTTTATTTAAATTCATTCTTTAATTTGTTTTTATATATTTCCTGTATGGCAACCAAAAATATAAAAGTAGTTTCTTTGGTTGTTTTTTGTGGATTGGCAACGGGAAAAAAAGAAGAGAGGAGAATAAAGATGGCGATGTAATTGTTTAGAATTGTGTGTGATTTGAAAAGGAAAGTTTTAATGTTGAAAGTTGTGAGTTGAAAGAAATGTTTAATAAAGAAGATTATTTTTTTAAAGCTTGAGCTTTATTTGCCTACACGTAAGCCACGACAAATTACAAACTGAAAGATGGAATTATGGCATTAAAAGGCACATTTTGAATTAGCCGTTAATATCTTAATTTATTTAATGTTTAAACATTCTAAATAAATATTTTAAAATTATTGTTACAAGCGAGCGGAACGCACGCCAAAGGTGAAAACATTGGCGGCGCGTCAGAAGGCGCTCTGCACCAGCCGAGTTGATTTGGCGGGAGGGATATTCTGGTAACCCCGAGAGAAGTCTGGCTGCGCCGAGGTTTTTCTCCCTTACCGTCGAAGCCTCTCGGAACTTCCGCCGTAGCACGGCCACGCTTTCGCCCGACTATATAAGAGGCAGGTTGCCTCTTCCTGCGGTGAATCGCTCAAAGTAGTGAATCTCTCTTGAGAAGAGAAGCGTTTCGCTTGTAGCTTTTCGCTTGTTATTAGTGAGCGGTGTTTGCGTTTGCTGTTAACGCTGTGTTATTGAGCTCGCTGTGATTGACTGTTGCTGTGCTATACTATAGCTGTTTTGCAAACCGTGTTTATTGTGCGTAAGACTTGTATTTACGCTGTGAGTGACTGATTATTGCTGAATTGTGTTTTCTGAAGTTTTACTCTCCCAAGTCATTTTGTATATACCTGTAAATAGTTGTAAATAAATTTGTTTGTGCTGTCCTCAAATAAGTCCATTCAATCCGATCCCGCTACGCTAAAAAACGTAACAATATTAAGAAATATAGGAAATAAAATATAAGCTTCTTACTCAAAGGATTCTCAAAGGTGAGGAAAACTATATGATGACTCCAACGTAAACAACATTTCCGAAAATATTATAAACAGCCAAATGTAGAAGTTTGCTCTCTATCATTTGAAATTCTTATAAAAATATTTTTTTTTAATAATTAATGAAGAATCACTTTTTGTTTCGCTAATTTTATTACCATTATCGTGCATTAGACGGTTAAAAATTAAAGAATAGATTATAAAGACAGTAACATCCAAATTTTCCTGGTATAATTGTTAAAATATTGATATTTGTAATGTTTATAGACAACTACTGCAATACGGATTTCATTTATGAGTCCCACGAGGACCATTTGGACAGATCTCTTCTCTCTAATAACCGTCAAATGTCGAAACTTGATCTCATACATTTAGAGTCCACTCCAATGGGGTCTACCAACTGGCCGTTCAAAAATTTGGATTTCCTTTGCCAGTCACATGAGCGCAATTTAAAAAGAAATACCCACATCCGACGGTGGCAAAAGGTGGAATCTTCCCTCCATCTCTTCAAAAGCCACTCCTTAGTGGCCGCAGATTGAGCATTCTGCGAGCCGACGCTCCCCGCGCCAAATTGAGTCTCGAACCCAACTCCCGAATTGCAAGGTCGATAAGGGATCATAATTTTCCTGTTTTTATAAGAAAGAAATTCTAATAAAAAATTAACTATAATAATTGTAATAAATTTCTAATAAAAAATGGAAATAAAATGCTGAAAACAAATTGCTCTAAAATTTTATAATAATTAGTTTAAATAAACTTAAACTAATTAAACATTCTTAGCATGACAAAAATGCTAAAAATTTATTATAGAAAGGATAAGACCATATTCTTTATAGTTTTTAACTAAGCATGAGCAGCATCCTAAGCTTAATTGACAGCCCAGGAAATATTTTTAATGAAGGTAAATATATTTTTAGTTAGCTATTAATAAAATAGAATATTTGATTTATTCAAAAGCTAATAAAAATAAACTATTTATTCCTTTTTCATCTAAATAATTTAATTCATATGTAAGGAAGCATTGCTACGGAACTTCCACCACTACCGCGAAATAAACGGGGTTGCTTGCATAGATCCACGGTTTAAAACGTTCTCTAGGCGTCAGTATCAAACGACGACTTTACCAACTCGAAGGCACAGGAGACAAAATGCAACCGATAGGTACACAAACAATGAACAGCAGAACTCTTAGAACAAACAGCAGCGCACAAGTAGTAATCAGTATCTAACAACAACAGCCACAACACGCAAATCGGCCGGACAGCATCGGAAGTATGTATTTATGCAGCTATTCTCCACGGTCTCTCCAGAATTCTGCAATTCCCTACTGGTTCCTCTCTTTAGCTCTACGCTCTCTCTCTTTAGCTGTATCCAAATTCCGACTCACAACTACACGACTGGCTACCCCACACACGAGTCGATGCTGCTTTTATAATTAGCTCCAAGAGTCGACATACATTCAATTCATAAATTACCTGAACTCCACAAAGTCCTTGCTCTTTGATCCAACTTTTTCACCGTTGATTCACTGCTCGACTCTAAACTACTACATAACTCTCACTAACCAACTGTTTTCGTCTGGCATTGCCAGCCTAGGGGGGAAGAGAAGGTTCTCGAACAATTAAGCATATCTCAGCTCCTATTGCTTCTATCGTGAAAATTTTTGTCTCAAAAATCATGGCCTAGTAGCTAAAGGATCGGCAAATTCGTTGCAAAGGCTGGGAACTCTCATTCGGCAGCTGATTCAGCTGATCGTAAAATTACATTTCCAGGGATCAAACAAACTGCGTTGAGAAACATTTCAAATTCGGAATAATATTCTTTTGTAAAATGTTAGAGTAGGGTTTTTGTGTGACGGTAAAAACCTAGGTTATATGGTGATGTTCTTGAAGCTATGGCATTCCTTCATGAAGGCAGTTTCCTAGTGCAAGTATATCCCGAATTATTTGTTGATTCATACTTTATTGCTAATATATGTGTGTTTATGTGTTTGTAACTATTAGCGTTGTCCAAATTAAAAAGTTAAAAATCTAATAGCTATTCACTGGTATGTTTTTAAAAACCAAATCTAAATTGATGCCGTAACACTAAACTAATCTATTCTGGACATGGATTGACAGACCAAAGTGTCCCACTACCTTATGGATTTTAACTTGAATTCAATTTTATATGATTTCCCTTCTTTAAATTCCGCTCGTTTACGCCTTTTTAAGGCATCCTCATTAACTTTACAGGAGACATGGTTTGTGAGGAACACACGAACTTTTAAATTTTTACAAACCGTTGGCTTTTATACTTGTATTTAGCACTTTTTAACTTATCATGTTTAACGTTTTATATAACACTTTTTTCACATTATTGTTCCACTTCAGTTTATTTTGCATTTGTATTTTGATACCTTTTGGTTTCATATTATAATATGCACGTTTTTATAGTTTCTCTGTGACTTTACTATCAGCTTGTCATAGCATGGCCAAAAATGGTTCTCGCTCCAAAAAAGCTGAGAAAACTAACCAATCTAGACATCGACTTTATTTTTTTCACGTTTTCGTAGCAGACTGAGGAAATTTATATATTTCTAAGAACTTATGAACTATGGAGATAGTTTAGTGTCTTCGAAGAAGAGTAACAAAGATTATTGCAAGAAAAATACTATCTTTGTTCTATAGAATGATAAATTAATTTTTTTTGTTTGATCACAATAAAAATATTTCTTTGTAGAGTTTCAAAGAGCCCTCCTGATGTGTATGCTAAACATAATAAACTCAAATCCAAAGCTTACAAACATTCTATTGAGTGACAAAAAAAATTTTAACCGCAGGAAATTATTATTTATTTGCTAGTTTATTCGATCAGTAAAAAGCAGGGGATAATTAACTCAAGTCTTCTCGCGATCTCAACTGTCAATATCATGAGGCAAGTGCCTCTTTTTCAAATTTTTCTTGTCGCGAAAACGAAGCACTAATGACTTCGAAAAATAAAATTAATATTATAAATTCGGAATGAATTTTTCTTCGCCATTTTGCATCGATATTCTTTGACGTTGGAGACATCTGCTGCTTTAATGACGCTTGCATTGAACAGAAAATGAAAAGAAAGAGAAAGGGGGAAAAACGCAGTTTGCAGCCGAGTGACAAGAAGGCAAAAGAGTTTCCACCCCGAATGCACTCTACGAGTTAGAAACTGTTTTTTACTTACAAAACTCGAAATATTCGCGCATTTTTCATAAAATGCAACGCATTCAATTATAATGAAGCATAGTTGATTTTCTTCAGTAGTTCAATGCAACTCTTTATTTGCAAAATAAAGAATGATAGCAATACTTAGTCATAGAGTGAGTATTCTTTAAAATGTAATTTCTGTAATTAATTTAAACAATTAACTTTAAGAATGTAAAAATTTTAGTTCCTTAAAGAACAAAAGCTTGTTTTCAAAAACACGTTGTATGATTTGAGATTAAATATTTCCATCTACTTTTATCTAAGTAGCATAAATTACACATGCTTTTTTATATTTTATTATTTTATCTGAGGATTTTTTAAACAAAAATATTCCCCTTATTGTAAATAATGTAATTCACTTAATCGACAATAAGTTTAACAGAATCATCCCAGTTGCAAGGCCGATTTTGTTTTATAAGCTGGGGGTGCACCTGAAAGGTTTTGGCAGATGCTGTTCGATAGACGAGCAGGGTCATTTCGAGCTAATGTTTCGACTGAATCAAGAGATCCGCTGTTACCTATGCGGATGACGTCACAGCGAGCATAATTAGCTTCTTTTAGACGGCAAAACTTATGATGCAACAGAAACAAATTGTCTAACTTAGCGGAGGTAATTTTACTTTCTAACAGTTTGTAACAATTTGAAAAAATAATACTTGTACAACGATTTCGGTCTTAACTACATTCGGTACTTGGATTTCTCTGATTTTTCACAATGATCATAATAATGCGATAGAAACAATGTCAGATTAATTTTGGAATCCATGATAAGGTAAGAAAAAAAAGTTAGTTATAATGTCACTACATGACTCGCTTCCATGACAGACAATATGATATTTGTGAGTTGACTGCGTATCGATTCTAATGAAATAAGAATCTGAGATTTAGTGCATATATCTCTTTCCTCTTCAAAGCAACATAAGAATAAAACTACACACATTATATTTACAACGATATAACAGACAGAGGACTAAATATTCAATTCAAATAAGAAAAAGAACTTACAAGCTCTTTTATCCTACAGAGTGCATTAATTTTGTGAAAGTAAAAACTTGTTTTCCACTTCTTAACAAGCGGAATCCACTTGTTTCCAATTAAAAGGACAAAAAAACAGCCACATATTTCTCGAAGTATTTTAAATTTTGAAGTATTTTTATAATATTTTAATAATTTTGGTAAACGTACTAACCACGATTAATTAAGACATACAGATTATGCAAATTAAAATTGGTTTTTCAAGAAAAGCAGCAAGAATGCTTTAATTGCATTAATATGACAATGACAATATCCGCCGAGTTTCTATTCTTTAAATTTAAGTAAAGTTAGATTCATTTGTAAACTGTAGTCTGAACAATCTAAAGGAATTCTTTTGCTGGGAACATATTCGTCTTTTTAAAACTTTTGTTTTTAATTCTCTTCAACCGAAGAGTAATAATATTAATTCAAATAAGAAAACTATGCACGCTTTTCTTGTGATATTCGTGTTTTTGACTTTTGTTAACCCGGTACAAGATAAGAATTTATTCAGGAGCATAAGCCGGAAAATAAACCTCCTTCCTTCCTAAGCATCCTTATAACGTGAAAAAGAAATCTGAACTTTTACAAAAATATGAATATTGAAACATTGAAAGTCCTTCAAGCACTTAAAATGAACAGGAAACATAATGCTAAAGCGTTGGACATTTTTAGTTTATACAAATAAATATAATCCCATTTTCTTAGGGAAATGATTCATCGGGTCACGATGGCCTAGTGGTAAAGCATCGGCTTCGAAATTGCAAGATATCAGACTCGATTCCACCAAAGAACCGTCGTGCAAGCGGATCTGAGAGGCTTTTAACATGTCGGGGCCAAATGACATCGTTCTGTTGTGATGTGGAAGTTTGGAGAAGGGGTGCATTCTCAAATGTAGTTCTCATCATCTGAGCATGGTTCAAAATTAAGAGGTCAATTCAAAATATCCGTAGTGTTATTATAATATGTTGCTGTAATATGTTAATATAATTAAACTAAAAGGAAAAGTTTTATCAACTACAATAATGCGTCTGAAATGTATAACAATTTCTATGTTCGATATAACACATAATGATGATGCATGCTTCAAGAAAAGATACAGATCTTATGTCGGCAATAATATGATTGCGCTTTTTATACTACACTGTGACATCAGATTCAATTCCATATGCATGATGCAATACAGAATACCTTAGAAACAATAGGATAGTTGCAACTTCATTGATTGCTGGACGGGAAATTATATTCTGGACATGTTAATTTTGATTAAATTAATTCTTAGCTGACAAAAGTTATTCATATATTTTTAACCTAAATTCTAATGTTATCAAAAATAATCCATCATAACAAAAATTAATCTTCCGACTAAAATTGTCTATTTTTTATTAGTTGTATTAAGCTAGTTTATATGGATTTAAATCATTACAGTTGAACATTATAAAAACCAGGAATTGTAAATTTAAAATAAAAAAGCATTCAAAAGCGAAAATAATGTCATCTGTCTATAGTAATGCTATTTGAAAACAAAATCTAATTTTATGATTTTATTTCTTGAAAAAAAAAACTAGTAATGTTTCGTGAAACCAGCTGATGTTCACTTAACTATCAAATCAATTGCAGCTATTTATCGACTGACCGAACCTCCTTCGATGAATTTCATCCAACATTTGGTGGAGATTTTTAGTTTTTATATCCTCTATTTTCATAGATTTGTGTTTTCAGCCTTTCATTCAAACGGTTTTCGTAGATTCGTGTCCACCAAACTGTCTCACATTGGAACTCTGGTGATCTTGATTTGATCAAGATGATGTCTCCATACGAAGCTGCACGCTAGTGACAGCGGGTTAATCATGCAATGCTCTCTGTGTTACTGAAATTTATATAATTTTTTGACCTTTAATTGATTAGCTAAGTCTTCTTAATGTTTCCTTTAAATAAAAATGTAACTTTTTTACACCAGTAATTGAATTGAATATTATGGACAACGTCCATAAAGCCATACATTTTAATTGTCTCAATTAAGTTTTGTTGACAGTCTGTAGTGTGAAATGGCCACATAGCTATTAAAATAAGAGCATGATTAAAAACAATACGAGGTTTATTTATCTTCTAAATTTTGTGGTATTATAGCTTTGTGTATCTATCTTGTAAACTGCACAGATATTATACGGAAACTTTCTTTATCAGTTTCTAATGTTGGGAGAAAACCCGGCGTATCCTTAAACATTCGAGAAAATAATGAATTTACAATCTGCTATTGAAAATCAGGTAAAAATATATTTAAAAAAGATGCCAGAGCTCAGTTTGTGCGTTCATTGAATAGGTATCAATAAAAAGACAGTTTTAAGAAACTGAAACTGTCTGCAAATTATTTTTTCAATATTACTTTTGGAGGTTATGGCAAAAAATGGCAAAATACAGCTTAATTTGTAATTAATTAAAATTTCAAAAATATATCGCATATTTCTATCGACAAAGGCATACACGGGCCAAAGTTGGTAGCTGTAGGTAAAATGGATTGTCCTGTACTTTGAGTTCACCATTTTCATTCATATAGATTTGTGATTGTAACTACTGAGACAAATAGGTTTTTCAGATGATGGATTTTAGAAATCAATAACGAGGAAAATTAATAGTAAACAATATTTTTCTTTTTCCTTGTTATTTTAATATAAAAATTGAGAAGTAATACTGACATATTAATCAAATAAAATTGTATCTTTACTTTAATAACTTACATGAATTGTCCAAGTTATTTCTTTAAAAGTTGAAATGGATATAGCTACAAAATGTGTTGAATTATTATATCATATAAAATCGAAATGACCTTTTTTTAAAGATATCATTCTTTAACGAAAAAAGCAAGGAGTGATCAGGATTAAGAAATATTTTTATCTTTCTTGAAATAGAAAAACATATGTTCTAAACTTCTCATATGGCTCTGAGTTTCGAAGTGACAAATTTATTGGAGTGGGTACATTTTTTATCGAAAGAAATAGAAATTTCTGATGGGAACTAATGAAACAGCAATAGCGAAAACAGAAAAAAGTAACTACTTTTTGGAAGTGTGTCTCAAAAGTATTTATTAAAATGATCACCCTCCCTATTTCCTGGATTATGACCACCCTTCCTCATCCTTAATGGAGAGAAAACCATAAAAATAATAAAATGGAAATATCTCGAATAAAATGACTTTAGGGTTTTCCGAAGAGCAGTTTTTCAATTTATTGACAGATAAGAAATGAGCTAAAGAAGAAAAATGTATGACTCACGATGTCGATTAAGATAACAATAAAATAACAATAGACTTAACATAAACAATCAAACAAGAAATGAAGTAAGGCACGACAGTGAAGGAGAATAGAAGTTATTGACAAGGTGAGAGGTTGCTTTTCTTTTTGTTATTCATCCCCAAATTTGTGTCTTCTATTTTGTTCAATTGTCATTTTTGAGAGAGGACAAAAATTTATTTGTAATCTAGAAGGGAGAGCATTTTTATCGTGATATTCTCTTCGAATAATTATTTTCGTTAAAAATTTTTATTTTTACTTAGTTTTTTTAGGGAATTTTTAATGAGTTTATGTTGTTTTATTATATTTGATATAAGATTAAATAATTTATTGCTGAAATTTATCTAAAAAGGGTTTTAATCCATATATTGATCACAAAAGTTTTAATCTTTTACATAATGCATGCCGCTCAGAATTAAAGTAATTATAATTTTAATTGTTTTCAAATTTAATACACAATTGAATATTTCAATATAATTTTAGTAAATTATCATTTAACATGACACATTACCACCGAAAAATGAAATTATGTTTGTTTCAAATCCTCATTTAAACTATCCATTAATTAATTAAAAGTTACAAATACCTATTTATACTCAAATGTTAATTAATTATAGAAATGCTATGTTTCCCTTTTAAAATGTTGTACGATTTCAGTAAATAGAAAACAATTCCATTTTTACTGAATAATCTGATTCCAGAAATATTTTGTGATACAGGTTTTATTTTGTGATACAAAAGACATTAAATTCGAAAATAGATGATATGGCTAATATGTGTAAAAAAAGAATTGAAAGAAAAAATGTTGAAACAAAACTGAATGATCTATAAATTTTTTAAAAATCTAATACAATTTCAAAATTTATCTAAATTCTCTAATATAATTTATATTATTTTTTATATAAAAATCTGTCATCTGGTTGTAAGGTCATCATCTAGTTGCCTGGTAAGTAAGTATAATATTATCAATTATATGTAGTTTGATTAAATAGCTGAAAGCTGCATCTTGTTCTCTGAAATTAGTCGAAACGGTCGAATTTTATCAGACTGTAGCAATTATTAAAAAATGCCTTATTAAAAATTAATTAATAATCATTAAAATGATTTACTTTTAGTTGGTAATGTGTTTGAATGTAGAAAAATCAACAGTTGATTAAATGCGATTAGGGTGTCATTTTTAAAATAATCCAGAATCGTTTGGAAAGGGATCTCGCATAATCCTGAACTGTATCCAGCTAACTGTGGCTCCTTAAAAGAGCAGCTGCCCTCTTTGAATGGCCATGCAAAATAGGTGCTGCCCTTACATGTGTGCCTAGAGGAGTCCACTGCCTCCATCGGTCGCCATTTCTAATCCCGTGACACCATTCGGCATCAGCCTGCCTTTGCACGCGTTTTCACTTTTTCACCTGAATAGACGAGACCCTCATGTATCACGATGTGGGTTTAAGTCGGCTGGGTTTCTTTAAGATGCTGCAAATTGTTGACTATGCTGCTCCAAACGAAAGATTAAAATAATGTATCTGTGAAAGTATAATAAAATTACTGTCTGGTTAAAACTGACTATATTTCATTATGTAATCTTTAATGGAAGAAAAGGTTTTAACCTTATATATTTATAAATAATTCTTCTAAATTTTTATTTATTTGTTTTAACCGAACGTGAATGATTTGGATCATGAAAAATAAGTTAAGCAGCCAATTTTTAATTAAATCTGAAGTCTCTTAATTTAACAATATAGTTTTATGAATTTGTTTTGTTCTCTTAAAAAAAGTGTTTTTTTTT
Source organism: Argiope argentata (assembly GCA_026289955.1). Taxonomy (NCBI): domain Eukaryota; kingdom Metazoa; phylum Arthropoda; class Arachnida; order Araneae; family Araneidae; genus Argiope; species Argiope argentata. Next base: position 1,924,668 of record JAOUZG010031957.1, on the reverse strand, counting down.
AATTTATCAATTGTTAAGTTTTATCCTTTAAATTCCTTTTTCCAAATTAGGAATCATAATAAATTTTTTGGCATTGGAAATATAATCACGAAGTTTGAGTCTTCCAAGAATAAAGGTGAATAATGTCTTTAAGAAACTATTTTTTCTGATGTTTCGACAGATCAAATAAAATAAATTGTATGGTTATAATATTTCCCTCGAAATAATGAAGTGAACTGAGAGAATTATTATGTCCTCTAGAAACTCAAGAGAATTTGAAACATCTCTATGCAGTCTTTAAAACACAAAACAAACTCATTCACTTAACGAATGCCACATATTCTAGGTAAAAATAAGTGATGCTGTCATAAATTTCATGACATTTTTGTCTCTATCTCAAAGTTTACTTGTTGCATTTTACTAATTAAGTCCACTTTTCCCATTAGTCATAAAAATAATTATTAAGAATGCCCCATTTTGAAAAAGACCTTTGCAAGCCTCAAACAGTAAGTTTAAAATGTTATTAGCGTTTGCTCTCGGGTAACTTAAGACAGATGAGAAGATGAATTTCCGGATCAGAAACGGCCGGCGGTGAGAAATACGAGGCATAAACAAGTCGGGTGTCCATTTATTTGCTGACTGGCTCCTGGTTCATTAGAAAATGTAATTAAATAAACTCGAAACATGGCTTAGATTCTGTAAATAGCTGCTTCGCGAGCTTTTAAATAAAAATAACGGAAGGCAAAAATGCTTTTCGTTATGAGCTCTGGTGGATTTAAGAGCATATAAATTCCAAGTTAATGACCGCCTTCCGCCAATTCGTTGGTGTGAATGAGAGCGCGAAGACGGAAGGAATTCATTAAGGCTTTATTGCTGGCAAAGAACTATCTTTCGCCTATTCCACGCGATTTGGCGAGAAAAACCATTTTCCTCAACGAATTAGGACATTCAGTAAATGATAAAACAGTGTCATTTTCGTTTAAGATACACGATAATGGCACTAATAGTGATAATTTGAATTGACACTTGCTTCTCCTTTCAAACAAATTTTAAGGGATTGTTACCATTGAATGATTCCACAAGAATTTGCATGATACTGCCCGAGATCTAAAAGGAAACAGCTGAAAAATTAAAATTATATCGTTGTAGCATTTCAATTTCTTAGAAAATACAATTAACATTTATCTTTGTTGCGTGACATTTTGTCCAATTTTTCTAGTAATTTCTGCTTTTTTCCGATTAAAGAAATTAGTCGACTTTCTTAAAATGTTTCTAAATTTCTTTCGAATACATCGAACTTTGAAATAGTTATTTCATACATTTCATTGAATTAAACTTAGTAATATATTTATAAGTGACAGATTGAAAGGTGAAAATATTAATTTTTTATTTGTTTTCTTATAAAAAAATCAAGCAATCTCGGTTTGAAAGAAACGATCTAGGGAACGGATTTTTAATGCTTATTCTTTCAGAATAAAGAAATAATAGGATTTTTTGTATTCTACTGAAAATCTTATTTTGATTATAAATGATGAATTTTTAATCTTCTTATAAAGGTTAAAGAAAGATTCATTTGAATTAGAGAACGGAGGCAGACGAATCGTAATTGTTTCGCAAGATTCTTGAAAATCTTGAATCGCAAGATTTGTTTTCACTTTGTATTCACAAATTTTGTCTTCTCCCGCAAAAATCTAATGGCTTTATTGCATATAAAGTAGCACAGAGAGTTTTGGATTATAACTATATTTAAAGAATTTAAGAGAACAAAAAAAAGTAGCAGGATTTTAGGAATGCTAATCTAGTGTTATTATATTTATTAATAATATAATCTAGTGTTATTATATTTATCTTATACTATAATACGAGGAATGGCTGTCAAGTCGAAAATCGCCCCAGAATTAATAAACTCCGGTAAACTTGGGGGTCTGGGGGTTTTGGCCACGAGGAATTGATTGGCGCCGGTTTTGAAGCGCTACGGTTGAGCAGTTTGGAGTTACAGATATGATATTTTCAAACTTTATTAGTTCGCCATAATAACTACTTAAATTTTCAAGTGGTAAGGTGCTGCCATCTATAGCAAAAATATTGAACTTCAACACACTTCAATCTTTACACTGCTCACTTTGTACCATTTCTTTAATAGTATAATTTTTTGTTATCAATTACATTTTATTTCCTATGACTTTTCAAACTTTACCTTTGTATAGAATAGTTCCCTTTCCAAACTCTATCTTTGTATAGAATAGTTCCCTTTCCAAACTCTAACTTTGTTTAGAATAGTTTACAATGATGCACTTTGACCGGTTATCTTTTCACCAATGGTTTCACAAATTTTCTTATGGCATGTATTGTTTTGATAAATCACAATTGAAAATTTAAATATTCGAGTTAGCTTCGATACCTGTTTTCTCCGAGCGGAGCTCGGTCACCCACTGGCTAATAATATAATCTAGTGTTATTATATTTATTAATAATATAATCTAGTGTTATTATATTATATTTAAGCAATGTGATTTAATGACTAATTTTGTATAACTATTGTTTAGATGCAATATTTATGCACAGATACAAATATTTTTGAAAAGAATAAAATGTTCATTTATTAAATTGATTTAATGAACTCCACGTGAATATAAACTATTTTGTACGAAAAGTTTTAAAGTTTTTAAATTTAAACAAAATCTCTAATTCCACTGAAAATGTCAGAAACATAGAAGAATTTTAATTTGCAATACACTAGTCTTCTCGATCTGCTCAGCAAATTTGGCCGAGTTGAATTCGTATCAAAATTGTACTCACTATTGAACTCACATTAGCTTGAAGACTAATACATCATTCCATTTTATGTTCCGAGATTACGACAGTAAGTTTCTAAATTTAAAAAAAATTAGAAAATTAGAAAATGAACAAGTGAAGGGAAGACATCTGCATTTCGCTAGTTTCCCGGCCTTACAATTAGCGCCTTCTCAAAGTCACCTGCCATTAGCTCTTTCCAAACACAATTCTTGGAAATTTCATCTGTTCGTTTCGTAATCAAAACATAGTTTATCTTATATTAATTTCATTTCAATATTTCCCTTTTTTTCGACGTAAAAACTGGCTTTATACTTTTGGAATTCAATTCAATAAAATTTGTTGAGTTTAATTCAACGATCTTTTTGAAAAATTTCATTTGCTATTGTTTATTATTTTTTAATTGTTTTCCTTTTTAGAGTACGGATTCGACACAATTTAGACTAGAAAAAAAACGTCAGAAATGATAGTGATTTTGTCCTTAATAAGAAAATCTTTTACTGCATGTATGGATGTGTCAATGTTGTAGGGTAAATAGTATAAAAACTGCTATTCTTTATTTAGCAAAACGTATTTTAAGTATTAAAGACTCGATACTACCAACTTTTAAAATTTAATATTAATTAAAAAGGCTTCGTGTTGCACTTTTCGATTCCAGCTAGCAGAAATAGTAGCTTCATAAAGCTAAAAGATGCATAATATTCCATATATTCTTACTTGATCTTCGATACACCCTGATACATCGAAATGAAGATGCGCATTCATTCGCAATTGCCGGTTTTGTGCCTTCGAATCTTCCTCAGTTGATAATAATAAAAATGTTCGATGTCGGATGACACAAAATTTCAAGATAGCATTTCAACATTCATGGAGAAAGTACAAATCATTCACCCTGATGAAACGAAAAGAGTTGAAAGAGAAAAGAAGAGAGATAAAAAGATTGATGTAAGAAAAAATATTTTGAAATAAATGAGCTGATAAGCTTCTGTTAATTGAGGGCAGATTTCTTTTTCATATGCACCAGTGGTTCTTTTTCTATAAATATAGTCATTGGCCAACATTCACTCATTTCTTGAACTTTTTGTTGATGAATTAAACTGTTCAAATTTTGCCTGAAAATAGCATTTTCAAGAGCTCAGATTTTCACGAAATGCAGAAAAAACTGCAAGCAGGGAAGTCATTACATTGTTGTTTAGGATTTCATAGAAATAACCATAATTATGTCGTCAGATTCTAAAAAACAAAAACAAAATGAATGAAAAAAATGATTTATTCTGATACACATAAAAACAATTGTACAAAAATTATGAGTTAATAAAATCTTTTAAAGAGTCTCGACCATGAGGCAATACGTTGGACATGTGTTTTATTGATAATATTGATGTACCTATTGAGATAAAAATTCATAAATCATTCAGGTAAGAATTCATTAATCCCTCAGGCGAAGCTTTGGTGCTGTGCTCTCATTACTATTCTCCCGTATGTCCAAGTAAAAATGAAAGACTCGATCTGAGGTATAAAAGAGTTGAACCATTTCGGTCAGTCCAGTTCCGTATACTATATACAAATATCCAGTTTTTCTCTAATAGATCTGTATTCTACACAGCATAGATGCCATTAAATACATTTCATATACTTATTGTTGTTGTTGTTTCTCATCCCCGTGACCAGCAGACCTAAATTAGGTCCATGAACTCGTTCCCCAGAGAAAGTCCAGTACCAAAAGGGTATCATAAAACAGTCCTCCCTGGTAGGCCCCTGATAAGATAAAAAGTGTTCAGGAGAGCATTTAGTGCAGAGTTCAAATTGTTTAGGGCCTCTGACAAAAGTAATTGATAACAGAAGAAAAGAAATGCTCTAGTTGCTTATAATAATATTATCTTAATACAACAAAATCACCATCCAGCATTAAAGCAGGCTAATTAAACTGCAAAGTTCGTCTTTATATACCTAATCCTATCAGGTGATATAATTGTCAAATTTTCGGTCCTTCCAAGATAGCTTGTAAAGGGAAACAAACCTGTTCTAAATGTGCAACTGCTTGCCCTCGAGCAACTGCAGACCCGCAATGTGTGAATTGAAACAACCTCAACAGTCTGATCCGCATTGGAAATAAGAAAAAAAATCAAAGGGCTTAACATAAAAAAAACATTCCTTACTTTGAAGCTACAAAGCTGTTGACACCTGAACAAAGGCCACTTTCTTATAGCAATGCAGTGAATGGGCAACTTCTTCAAGTACATTGACTGACGAAAACATTACAAAAATAATTTGCTCCCCATTAGCTAAATTAAAACCGATAATTAAGAATTCCCCGATCAAAAATACTTATGCATCCATTGAAACTAACCAAACACTAAGCAGGAAGTTGAGAATAAGAAAACAAACAAAAATCCAACCAAATAAAACAAACTAAAGGAAAAAAAGTCAATAAACGTGGTAGAATCTTAACGGAGAGTAGAGCGCAAACGAAATCTTCTCCAACGCATTCCTTAGAACAGTACGATTATTTAAAAAAAGATAAACTAAAGAGAAAGACTCGGATAGTGATAATCTCTTCAGTGGTCACCCATCGGAACAAAAAATGTCCCTTAGTGATTCAGAAGAATCAGATTCTTCTAGGAAGTTAAGGTGTTTCTTTACCTTTTTATTTTCCCCCAATGCCAAACTTTCTTTCTTGGAATTGTCGCGGGCTCAAAAATAAAATTTCAAACTTGAAAGACCTCATCAAAACTTATGCACCAGTTTGTATTGCTTTACTGGAGACCCATCTGAAACTGGGTGATAAAATCCATGAATCAAATCACACTGCCTCTTACAAAAATCATATCAATGGTAGAGCTACAGGTGGAGTTGCACTGCTTGTTGGAGGCGATCATCCACCCACTCCATTGAACTTAAACACAAATTTACACGTTATTGCTATTCGAATACATATAAAATCCCTGATAACTCTATGTAGTTTACATTTACCTCCTAATAAATGCCTTATTTAAACCGATTTAAATTGTCTAATTCATCGACTTTTCGTCGAAGATTTTAATGGCCATAAACTCATTTGGGGAATTTCTGACACCAGTGCAAGAGATCTTCAAATCGAAATCTTTTTACAGGATTTCAATCTGTGTTTTCTAAATACAGATGCACTATTCTACTTCCTCCAGCATACAAAATCCTTCCATGAAATCGACCTTGCCATTAGTTCACCATCTATCTTACCGCTTCTTAATCTGACAGTAAAGAAGTAACTCCACAATAAAGACTATTTTACTTCTTCTGATAATAGATCTAATGATCTTAGTTAATATCAGCCATCCAGATGCATATTCACAGCAGCTGACTGAAATACATTCTCTGTTCTCTCAAAAATAGGCAAATTTATGGTAAAAAATTACTCTATTGATCAGGCATTGAAGTTCATTAACCAAAGTATAATTCATGCTGCAAATGCGTCCATCCTGCACACGAAATGCTGTCGATGGAAGCAAAGTAAGCCATGGTGGAATAGTGAGTGTCAGAAAGGTCGTAAGAAACAGAAAAAAAAAAGGATGGAGCATTTTTTGCAGAGCCAAAGCAGAGTCACGACTTATTCAACAATATAGTCGTAGAATGTCATTGCGAAAATTTCTTTCAACCTTAAAATCTTCTATTTCAAGCCGAGAACTTTGGAAAAAAAAGTTAAAAAAAGCTAATATAATACTGTGTCACAATTAAATGTTAATAATAGGATTATATCATCTTTTAAGGACATAGGAAATACAATAGCTTTCAATTTAGAAATACATTCTCCAGTCAAAATTAAAACCCATATTTTTTAAAATTTATTAAACTATCTGAGATTAACTAATTAAATTTTAAGGTCAAGTCTGATTTTAACACAATAGTAACTTTACATTTCAAGAATTTCAGTTTGCTTTATCAAGCGTTCACAAACCTGCCCTTGGACCAGATAACATTAGCTAAGAAATGATCCAGCATTTAGCTTATGAATAGCAGAAAAATTGTTCTATCTCTTTATACTAATTTGAAAAGAACATTTTTGGTTTTCTTGACAACAAGCAAAAATTATCCCCATCTTAAAGACCAATAAATATCCCACGAATCCTTTGAACTATTACCCGACTATTTTAACAAACTGTTTGAGAAAACATTAAAAAAAGACTAATCGACGACTTGTATACGTTTTAGAGATAAACAAAATCCTGAGTCAATTCCAAAGGGTTTCAAAAAGAGGTGATCAACTTGTTGACATCTTTTAAAATTAGAAAACGAGATTTACTCTCCTTTTTTGCAGAGAAAACACTTGGTGGCCATCTTCTTCGATATCGAAAAAGCCTTCGATCATACATGGAGATATGGCATCTTGGAAGATCTCTACGATTTTAATCTACAAGGAAACTTGCCACTTGCCAATTTTCATTCAAAATTCAAAAATTTAATTTAATTCAACGATTAAGACACTTCAAAGTTAAACTAAGACATGAATTTTCTGATATTTTTATTCAAGAAGAAGGTGTCCCACTAGGCAGTGTTTTAAGTGTCAAACTTTTCCTCATAAAAATTAATAAAATTTTAAATCAACTTCTACCCTTTATGAACGCATACCTCTATGTAGATGATTTATACATTTCTTGTATGGGAAATAATATTTGTTTTATTGAGAGACAGATGGAAACAGCAGTGAACAAATTTAAACGCATCAACTGGTCAGACTTAAATGGTTTTACTTTCTCAAATGCAAAATTAGCGGGAGTGCATTTTTGTCGGAAGAGAAATCTTCAACCAGACCCTGAACTTATGTTATATGGTTAAAAAAATTCCTTTCTGCTGACATTCGTTTCTTAGGAATCACTTTCGACAAAAAGCTGACGTTTCGATACCACCTTTCTTACGAAAAAAATATGAGAGGGCTTTAAATATCTTGAAAGTTCTTTCTAATACATCTTGGGGTGCCGACATACTTCAAATGCTGAGAATTTATAGGGTTACAATCCTTTCTAAAAATTTATTATGGAAAAGCGTACTAAAAAATGGACCCTGTTCACCATGCCAATCTTAGAATATATTCTGGAGCTTTCCGCACCTCACCAGTCAAAAGCTTGTTGTTGAGTGTTATGAACCAGACTTACAGCTTAAAAGGCAAATGCTTTCATTACACAATTATTTTAGAATTCAGTCTCATCCCGGCCATCCATATCGCAATTTTAAACTTCGACTTTTTCTGATTCATTTGCAAGAAGTTAGAAAGAATTTTAAACCTTTGCTTTTTACCAGGATGCGCACTACCTTATCAGTACTAAATATGGACCAACTAAAAGTATCTCCACATCTATTTAACAGTTTTCCTCCATGGATAATCAAAACCTTTTATTTTCTTAATCCTTTTGAAAACTTCATCAAATCAGATACAACAGATATTGTCTATCAGCAATTATTCCTGGGACACAGATCTCACTATCAGCCTTTCATTACTGTTTATAATTATTTATCTAAGTCATCTACCCATGCCTCATTTGCTGTGGAATTTTCAGATAAAATTTCATGTTTTCATCTTCCTTCATGCTGTTCCATTTTTACTGTTGAAACTACTGCAGATTTGAATGCTTTGTTATAAATTTTAAATAATGTAAACTTTATGGAACTTAAATAATGGAATAGTTTAAACTTTATTATTTATAGAGATTATTTAAATGTTTTACGATCTTTAAAATCACATCAAAATCATAGTCATCCAAATATTATAAAAATTTTAGACTTATTTTATAAGACTATCTCTCGAGGCTCTACAGTTTTATTCTGCTGGATACCTTCCCATGCGGGAATATACGGGAATGAACAGACTCATAAAAGTGCCAAGTCAGCAACTCATTTCTTAGAAATACCCATACCTGCAAGTAATTCGAAGAAACATGTAAAAAGATGTCTTTACATTCACATGGAAAACTCAATGGATTTGTAAACTCTTAACAAACTTCATATTTACAAGCATATTATAGAAAACTGACCGTCTTTAAATTATCGAAAACATGACACAATTTTAACTCGTCTGATAATCGGTCATACTCGATTCACACAGAGACATCTTTTATTAAACGATCAATTGTCAATTAGCCCACATTGCGACTGTAGAATAACAGTTTATCATATCCTTATAAAATGCCCATATTTTAATGCTCAACGCTTGTTTTATTTCAAAACAACAGTAATGACTTTGCCATTGTTGCTTGGCAAGGATCCAAATGAGAACATTTTTATCTTTTCAAAGTCTATTGGTTTTTATTCCTTAATTTGAACTAACTTCTTTATGACTTTTCATGTTTTTTTCATCGTATTACCAATGATTTTTTTTTTGGGGGGGGGTTCATTTTTAAAGAATCAGTTTTTGTTTGGCTTTGAATTAGAGATAAACTAGTTTGGCGCAGTATAAATTTCTTATTGGTTCTTGTGCCATAAAATTTTAAAGGAGCCAACTATTGATATAGATGATTACTGAGGAAACAGGAAAAGCAGTTCAATCTCGTCTACTATTGCCCCGACCCAGGGAGCCACAAAAGTGCTTATTCTGATATCATGGGTGCACCAGAGAGGCCATCCAAATGGCCTAATGCGTAGCTTTGTGTTTAGAAAAAAATCCAAGTAAGTAAGAGAAGCGGCAGGCATAATGGTCTCGCCAGCATCAGCTCTACCCAAACTGTCAGCAATTTCATTTCCATCAACGTCGACATGAGATGGATCACTCTGAAAGGGGCTCCAGTGAGAAAGGGAAAGATGTTTTAGGTTCTTGAGTATCTTATCACTAATATTGTCACTCGCATTATCTCACAGCCATTATGTCATTATAGCACGTCTACCGTCCGTAAGGATCCATATATCTTCAAACTTCGGTAGCAAGATGATGGAGTTCAGGCCTTCTAGAATTGTTATAAACTCACTTCTAAATACCAAGCAGAAGTCTGGATTTTAGTTTTTAAATCCAAAATGGAATGTAATAGCCACTACCAGAACTGTCATTACCAAGTTTTACCCCCGTCCTTGTACATATGAACTCCTTCAAGTCCTGCAGGTGGCCTCAAAATGTGCTCTTGTAGCCGGCAAGGATGTGCACCTGGGCGGAGTAGGGGAAATACGTCGGAAGTGTATTCTCCTGGCAGGTTCACCAAAGACCGCTATGCTCAGCTAAGGTTTGTAGGGATCGGAAATAAGTGAGACTTATACCCCCAGTGCTCCAGATCCCCGTCCATATAAGTTGCTCTTTACCCTATCCATGAATCCGTGTTATGCACCTGCAATCTTTTATTGACTCCAATTCTGCCATTGAGTGGCTATATGCAGTTATGTATGAATGTTATTGAATTTTGCAGGGAATTAATGCAACAAACTTAAATCGGCTACTCCGACAGGCCCGCAGACACGAGGGCCATGGTACAACTCTTCCTAAGGAAGTACTTCCCGACGTCGTTGGAAAGAGCCGATTTTCAAATTTTTCTGTACCCATCAGAGTGGCAAGAAACACCCACTATACCGGAAGCTCCTTATCCTCCGATAAACTTTAAAATTAAACTTAATGACGACTCCTTCAATAATTCTGCATATGCATATTTTTTTAGATTAAATGTTTGAACTGCATTCTTTCAAAATCTTTATTTCATGATGTCAGTAGTAATGGAGTGATGAGAAAATTCTTAAACTATGAAAGAAAATTTCAAGTTTGCTTCCACGAAAACAAATTAAGGTTGAATTTTTGAAGGGGCAAATCATACATTCTAAGTAATCATTATGTTCATATGGCAACGATTCATATTATGATGTTCGACTTTTGTGTTTTTTCAAAACAGGACGATTGAATAGATTAAATACAGAGTTTTAGTACACATACCATCAGTGTTTAAAGTAAAATATTCATCTTTCATTATAAGGTGGCATTGGGGCTCTATTGAGAATTATTCATCCGGATAAATTTCTACATATTGAGATGTTTTTTTCATTTTTAATTTCAACTGATAGCATTGTATCTCCAAAATACTACAATTAAGTTCACGCCTAATATCTCTGCAGCAAGATCCAAGCAGTGAATGATTTTTCACGGGCGTTACATTAAAGAGACAGCATTATGAATCGTCTGAATGAAATATGACCCACAATGAATGATTAATGGTAGCCTTTCTCTGACCTGGCGAGAGTCAATACTTATAAAACATGAAACATAATTCATTGCTAATGACAATTAATGTTCAAAAGTAATATGACTAAATATTTTCAATAGGCATTTGAGAAAATTAATTTGTCATAATATATTGAATGATATTGGTAAAGGTACATTACTGCTACAATTACATTATAT
>JAOUZG010031957.1:1886995-1913155 GCA_026289955.1 Argiope argentata | reverse complement strand
ATATATATATATATATATATATATATCGTCATTATATATTAAAATCAAGAGTTTCTGAGAATTTAAGAATTGTGTCCAAATGAGGCAAAAATTGGTGAAAGTACTTTTACATTTAGGCGTTTTAAAATAAATAATGAACAAAATCCTAAAGGTTTAATATTAGTGAAGTTTTGAGAATAAAGGATCAAAGATCAACAAAGCTGCTTACAACTCTTTGAAAACGAAGCATTCATTCATTTTAAAACATTGAATCATTATACGTTCAAAGTGCATATTTTTACTAATTTTTGTAATCGAAGAAGAATGTTAGCAAAATTCGACTTATTGGCCTAAAATCATTTCCACTTTGTTCCTTTCCAAATTGTTGTTTTGGAGTGTGTTAACATTAAAAAAATTCATGTATTTACATGATAGAATTTGTAAGGTACAATTTCCTTTAAAAGAATTAAAAAATTAAGAGCAAAAATAAAAGATCTATCACGACTCGAAAGAACGTAGAATGGTATTTATTAAAGAGAAAGCAAGCTAGAATCAAAAGCTCATTCTCGTCACGTGACTACTGCTCAAAAGTTCGATATCCGTTCCAAATAGCAAATATCTTTATATCAAGATGTTAATTTAACTAAACTAAACTAAAAGATTTAATATTGAAATGCTTTGAATTAAGAATTTACACATTACAATAAAAATTCAATCGAATTACTTCTTCAGAAAGAGGGAAAACCAACGTGTTGTTTTTCTCTGGTAAGAAACAAGACTCTCGTTTAATGTAAAGTCTTAGAAGCATCAGCAATCTCGATATAAACAGAAGCAGCTAACGAATATTAACGAATGCTGTTTTAATTTTCCTCAGATTAGATTAATTATCTTCAACCCACAATTATTAAGCATTATACCACTTCAGTTACTAGTAGGTTCAAAAGGATAATAATTATTATAATTACTATTATTCCTCGAAAAAATATTTTTTATCATAAAATTTTGATAGACAAATAACTGGAACTTCTTTTACTTTCTTTTTTACATTTGACTATTTTTCTGTATATATCTTTATACAAAAAAATTATATTTAAGAAAAATAAACATGTTTAATTTAAATCTTTAAAAATAAAAATTAATTCAAATCTTTAAAAATGTGCATTAGTTAAAACATTTTTCATCATTACTTGATTCTGAACTTAAACCTAAACCTTAACTTTTAAGCACAAAAAAGGTCACAAAAATTTATTATAACCATTCTTTGTTCTGCAGAATTCTCGGAAATGGAATAAGATAAAACAGAATATTAAATCGTGCTCATAATAATAGAATAAAAAATTTGGATAATATCCTAAAAACAATAAGGATTACGATTTTTTCCCACTTAAACCATGAAATATATTGTTATAAAATGCTTTTAAAATAACTTATTTATTACGAATAAAACTTAGTTTATAATAAAAACACGTATAAATTAAAATAACGTATTTTAAAATTACGTATAAAACATAATTAAAAATAGGAGGAAATATATGACCAAAAATTTCGCATTATAGTAAAAATAATTTATTGAATTCTAAAATTTCTGAATTATTGAAGAAAAATGTCAACTATTTTTCTTAATTTTAATAATAAATATCCAATTCATTTATCTCTCTTAAATTTTTTTAAAAACCGCTTCAAATCGTCATTTATACTGAGCCAATACATGTATACACATATACACATATTTTATCTTTATTCTAAGTAAAGAGATTAGTAGATTGTTAGTGATATAAGAGGGTAATAGAATCGTTGTGTAGTACTCTTAAACTCACCTTTTTTATGACTGTTTGGATTTTCCAACTCTTGAATGCGGATTATTTGCCAGATCTGATGGATAATACTCTTTCCTTCCAAGAGTTCTTCACACGGAAGGCAAAGTTAATGCATGCCGGCTTAAAAAAAGGAAGTGTGGCATTATGCGAATTAAGTGTCAGTGATTATGTCTTTGTCATTAGCTCGATCAGGTGACAGACACACGCGCCTATCGATCGGCGAGAAGAAAAAAAAGCAAAAGGGCGCTTTCCCCTTCACTCCTGCTCTCAGCAACTCGAGGAAGTGTACTCAATTGGTGAAGTTGCTCTCCTTCAGGATCAATGAGTTATAACAAATATTGTTTATTATAAAGTGAACTGCTTGGATATCTTAGGTATGATTAGCTGATGCCTATCTATTTAGCCTAACAATCAATATTATAAGGAAACATGAAATGTAGCATTTCCGTAGTTTCCACTTTTTTTCTTCTTTAAATTACCTGCGGTATTATACTGAGCGCGAAAAGATTGAAAACTATCAGGTGGATTTTTTTGTGTGACTTCCTCGCACATGCTCTAATAAATATATTATATAACTACATTTATTATAAGTACTCTTTGTTATTGACTAACAATAGCAATGAAATAGCCCATTAGAAAGGGCTGCTATTTTTGGTACTTTTTTCTTTTGGCGATTAACATCTTAGATGTGGTTAGTATGCAAGGGTTCGAAAATCGTATATATAACTTGTAAGGCTTTCTTCGAATGATTGGAATCAAAATTTGGCACGAAATTCACGAATTCACATACCAAATTCCATATATGGAAGTCAGTGTATTTTTCGGTTATCACATTTATATGGTTATAAATTTAAAGATATGTAAACGGTTCGAGTCTTGACAGCTGTGATTTTCAAATTTAACACATATCGACACTTTCGATCTTAAAAATATTTCCCAAATTTTATATACCTAGCTTTATTCGTTTTGTTGCTAAATTAAATTATTTTCGGGAAAATGAATTTCTGAATGGTTTTCGTTCAAAAGTCTTTCTCAAAATGAGTATGATTACAATGTTTACAAAAGATAGTTTTTTTCCCACTCAAGATGGTTTGAAATGTAATACCTGGGAAAATGAAAAAGGCAAAAACAAGATGACTTAGTTGCCCATGTGATCCTTACAACAAAACTGCAATTTTTTACAAAATTTTGTTTCGGATTCGTCTGCAGAAAGGCTAACTGCCTGTGCGTGCGAGTGTGAACACATTATTAAAACTTATAAAAAATATATGAATAAAATTTCAGCTTTTAGTAATAATTCTTTACACTAGCTATTCCGTCACATTGCTTGATATTTAATTTTCCGTTCATTTGTTTATTCTACTGACGTTTCTCTCTAAAACTGTGCGAGCGTTTGGTTTCAAAATAGAACACTGGGATTTCCACAAAACAGTCTGCTGTCTACAGAGGATGAGAATTCAAAAAAAAAAGTTCAGCGCTTGATGTGATTTCCAGGAGATTTCTTTTGTAACTCTATCAAATGCAGGGACACAGACTAAGAGACTGTACGTCGACAGTTGTCGTTCCGTACTTGGAAATGAAAAAAAAAAAAAAAAAACTCTTCGTTACTATTTAAGACTAGCTTTTACCCGCGACTTCGTACGCGTGGAAATTTTGAAGTGTATATTTGAGAACTGATAGTTTAATCATAATGTAAAATGTCAACAAACCGTATGCAGGAGACGTGAATTTTAAACATGAATTGGGGTAGCAAAAGCAGATTAGAAATTAATAAGAAATAATAGCAAATGCAGATTAGAAAAGTACTTCTGAAGGGATCGAAAGATCTATTACTTAACAATCATTATATTTAAATGTATCAAACACTACGAAAATAAACTGAATCGTTTGAAATAACCGGTTGTTATATCTAACCGCATTAGTGTTGGGGGGGGAGATAATTACTTAGAACTTTAAGGTTTTTTGCCTTTGCTGGGCGCAAATGAACAATCGCCAAAGAAATTTGAGAAAAGTTGGCGAAATTCTAAATTATTTTCGAACGGAAATATACCACTATAAGCATATATGAAAAATACATAGCTATGGCAAATACAATTTAATTACAAAACACACAATTGCACAGCTTTGATATACAGTCATTTTTGAAAAAAAAAAGTTAGCCAATAAATTTTAGCGAAATGGCCGAATTTGACTCACACTGATTTTTTAAAAAAATATCACATTTCCTATTTATTTTATTTCATATAATCACGTGCTCAAAATGACATTTTTCTAGGTTTTATTTGCTGTAGTCATTAACTAATTTTTTTAAATCAGAGCCTTTGTAAATGCAATGACAGAATGTTATTAAAAACTGATTTTTTCGAAATGCTCGTGCAGATAATAAAATTTTTATTTTTCGCCTACGAATTTATTATTGACGCCAAAAACCTCCTCCCAAAAACAACATCATGTTTTGACATGATAAAAATTTAAATAAGTCTTGTTACCTTAAAAGTATATTTGCTGCTCCAAAGGAAGTCATTTGGAAACAGTTATTATAGTTTTGTAAGGAAGTGCATGGAATCCTTTCCAGTATTTGAAACCAATGAGTACAATGGCTCTGGAAACGGAACCAATGGCACTAATTTCACTTTGCCATTTGTGTTGCACAATCCATTTGCTTCATTATTATATTCAAATGCACATTGGTAGGAACTGTAGTCAATTGAAACATCGAAATAATGATGACACACACCTTCTTTTCTTCTTCTTCTTCTTTTTTTTTTTTTTGCTATCCTTTTTTTCTTCACTACTTTTCTTTCTACAAGCCCTTTTTACCGTTATTCTTTATTTTGTCAGGCATAGATTAAATATCCATACCCATAAAAAACTAAGAAATTAAAAAGAATCGTTCATGCATAAATCGTTTCAAAATTAACATAAACACATTAAGAGCTCTTCATGCCGTATTTATATATATAAAAAAGGATTTTTCAACTTTAAGAACAACAAAAAAAACTTTATATCAGAAGACAATCAATAGAAACAGTAAAAAATAAAACTATCAAATAATGAACAAAATGATATTTACGTCCGTTTGGAAGAATGTTTTTAATCAGTATAATCAACTGCATAAAAGCAACTATTTTCTTTCTTTTTTACACTCCCTGTTTTCTATAAATGAAAACCAACTGACTTTGCGTATTTCTTTCTAAACAAATCATAATTTATTACTTCCTGCTATCTTACTCAGTGTGTGTGGGGGAAGGAAATGAAGATTTTTGGCGGGAAAGTAAAAAAAGTGTCGTTTTAACTATTTTCCCCGCAGTTTTTTAATTTTTTCTCTCCATAAGAACCACCCTCGTGTCTTAACGAAAATAATTTTAAAAAATTAGCCGAATCGGTCAAGCCGTTCTCCAGTTTTGCGCTTAGCAACGCATTTCGAGTTGAATTTTTATTAATATAGATAGTGGAAAAAAAGTGATATTCTTCCTTAGTAGTTAGGACTGCTAAAAAACGATGCTCTTTCGTTACAATTCAAGGCAGTTAAAAAATGATACTCTTTCATTGTTATTTAAAACAGCTAGAAAGAAGTGATAGTAATTATCTGTATCACATTACTTAATAAATAGTTACAGAATGTTCATTTGTAGGTCGACAAATGACAAGTTTATTTGTTTATCCAAAATGGTAAAAAAATTAATTTAAAATGGGAATAGAGCCCATTTTTTCCGCTCTATTTTGCTTTTTATCATAGACACCTCCCCCCCAAAAAAAAACAATTCTTACGTTTTATAAAGTTTTATTTCAACCTTTTTGAAGAGTTAAAAAAAACTAAAATCACTGAGGTCCATTTATAAAACTTTTAAACATTGTTTGAGAAAACCATATTTGAATAAAATTACTTTTTTCCATCTCCAGTCGAATCTCGAATTTCAAGTGATTTGAACTCGCGAAGGCGCATCCATTAAACTTAAGTATGAAAGAGTCGTATTTGATTTGCTTTATTGAAATAGGAAAAAGTCAACAGATGAAAGTTTTTTATGTTAATGTATCATTTTGATTGAGATGAATTAAAATTTATTTCCGAATTAATCATTAATTAATCGAAGGAAAATATTTTTATTACCTTCAACAAGTATAAATTTTAAACAAAAAGAAAAACTTTTAATTCCTCTTTTAAATTCTGCCCCAATCAAAAACCGTTAGATACTTCAACAATTACAAAAATTAAATATTTTCGTCAAAAACTATTTGCGTCTAGCAATACCAAATCTTAATCTAACCTCAACTTCCTTAATAATTTTTTTTTCTCAAAAAAGTGAGCATTAGGAAAGTACTTTGAGAGTACCCAGTTGATTTAAAAATAGTAGGGGACCACTCTTTAACTCAAAAGTTTAAAAAGTCAAGACGGGAAGAGAAATCTTTCTGTGTGATGTCGCATTCCAAATTTGATTACTATTTAGAAGCAGGATGAATAATTAAAATTCGGTCTCTGCATGTGATTTCCACTATGTCGGCCCACGCGAAACATCCTCCATTCCATCACCTACTCAAACGTGAAAACTTCCGTGGAAGAAAAATAACGGTGGCAGCAACAATAAATTATGAAAAGATAAGATGCATTTTTGAAAAATATTGTGCAGTACTTTTTTTAAACAAAAAACAGAAAGAGAAGCACACATTCTCTGAGATTCTTAGATGTCAGTGATCATTGTTCCTTAAAGAAAATTTCATTAGAAATGTTCTGTTTTAATCAGAGCTTTTCTGAAAAAAATTCCGCGTTGAGGAAGTTTTGATGAATTTCATTTTTCTCTAGATATGTGTTTGTTTAATGTTTTATGTACTTCCTTGTTTTCGAAAATTTCAAGTGTTTGTCTGCTTCTTTCTTTTCCGATTTTTTAAATGCGTATAACATTCTACAAAAAATGTGGAAATACTACAGAATAATCTTTGGTAATTTCCATTCTTGTATTTATTTATAATTGTTTTCTCCTTTTTCACTCAATTCAAAGATTTTTTTTTTAAATAAAATAAATAACGATGATCAAAAATGCAAGAAAAATGAATTGACTGAAAAATGTACAATTTCTATTTCAATAGAGAAAATGGTATTTTTACTTTGAATTATAAAGTGGTATTTCTATTTGGATTACAAAAGGGTGTTTATACTTTAGAATGTAAAATGTATTTTCTCCTAGTTCAACTGTCTTCCATTTGTTCCGTTCTTTTTCCATATAAGTATTGTGTTTACGAAATACTCTCCTTGGGTACGAGTCCCTGCCGGCTATTTCTAATTTTATTGATGAGTATCAGCAAAAAATGTCTTCGTATATTTATCAATGCAGTGATGTATAAATCTGGATTTAGATAATGAAGTTTGTTGAAAGAAATAAAGATATCGTTTAAGCTAGTTCATTTCCATTCGGTACAATGCACAATTATACCTCTAATGAAAAGCGAAATTGTATTTTTTTACCTCCAATTCCTTTGATATAACATAACTTTTGATTCACTTTAATTTGTACATATTTAAATATTCTATACATGCTAAATTTTTCTGCATTTTTAAAACTTTTTCACGGAAATATAGGTTTCTAGTGCATGGAATTATGCACGATAGACAAGATAACATAAATCAAAAGAAGTGATATCACGTTTTATCCCTAGATTATTCTAGAATAATAATTGTTCCTTATACTATTCTAGAAAACATTCTGAAAAATAATTGTTTCCC
Source organism: Argiope argentata (assembly GCA_026289955.1). NCBI lineage: Eukaryota > Metazoa > Arthropoda > Arachnida > Araneae > Araneidae > Argiope > Argiope argentata. The sequence goes on along the minus strand of JAOUZG010031957.1, from coordinate 1,905,640 downwards.
AGATTATTCTAGAAAATATTCTGAAAAATAATTGTTCCCTAGATTATTCTAGAAAATATTCAGAAAAATAATTGTTCACTAGATTATTCTAGAAGAATATTCATATAAACTATAATTCCCAAGATTAGAATAATTCTGTAAATAATTCTAGAAGAACAATTGAATCCACAGGTCATAATGAAAAAATAGTCTGAGGAATATTATTTCTCTAAATTATTTTAGAAGAATATTCAGAAGAAGAAATGCTGCCTAGATTATTCTAAAAGAATAATTGTTTACTAGATTATTCTAGAAGGGTTTTCAGGAGAATAATATTTCTGTAGATTATCCACGATGAATATTTAAATGAATAATTGTTCCCAAGATTATTCTAGAAGAACATTCAGAAGAACAATTGTTCCCTTGCCTTTTAGAGCAGAAGATTAATGATATACTCAGAAGTTGAGGAAACGAAATCAATCATTACTTCAGCTAAAAGATGCTTGCTAGTAGACTATAAAGAATTTCAATATGAAACTAGTGAAGCGCATTTTTTTCAAGCAATAAAATTGTAATGAAAGATAGACAATTATTTACTTTTGAGATAATACGGGCCGATTGCAGGTCATTTCCTTCAGAAAATATCCTCAAAATATTTAAAAAGCGAAAAAATGTCATTCTGTAAAAATACATAACATATTTTTTGGCTGAAAGTGACAAATTTTATATTAATTTGCGTATTAATAATGCATACTTATAAGAAAAAGGAATTTTATATATTTCATAATCTTAGCTTCATTGACAATATTTCTAGAACATAAAACTCACCAACGATTCTATGCAATGGCAAATCTACTTGAGTCCACTTCAATAAATTGAGAGCTTACCTAAAAGAGAACAAGTAATATAAAAAAACATTTTTTTTAAATCAATTCCTAGTTAGGTTAAGAAAGAAAATTTTATTTTAGTTATTCCTTATTAAATGATTACAATTAATATAAATATATATAGAAATATGACAGTATTACGGCAAAATAGAAAGAATTTCCTTTCAATTTTTCATTCCTCTATCCATACATGGTGTCCGAACTCGCAGCCCAAAGGATGGAAATCCGACATCATACCAAACAGACTATACAGGCCTAATAATTACAATTGCTATAAATAATTTATCAAAAAATCATAGTAGCATTGAATTTTCAACGCCGATTGAGGATTTAAAGCCAATTGTGGCAACGTAAAATGCGCGATTTTTCCACAATAGTTAGGGTACGCAATACAGATGAGAAATTTCTAATTTTCTGTATTCTGAATTATTTTAATTCGAAAGTACTTCAAAATGAATCGGAAAAATCGATTAATTAACAATGTTTGATTTTAAATGCATCAAACATTATTAAAATAAATAGAATCGTTTAAAATAATTGGCCGAAAACATGTTAAGCCTAACCTCATTGTCGTTGGGAAAAAAACATACTGAATTCGTTTCTCAATTGACGGAGGGGAAATGAAGATTTTTGGCGAGAAAGATAGTTTTAATTAATAAGAAATAAAATTAATGAATTAATATTTGAAAAAATTGTATAAACATCAAACGTCATCCACTGTAAGTTTTATATATATATATATATGAATTATTGATTGACGAAGTTAGGTAAAGTTAACTGTTCAGTTATTTTAACGTATGTTCTATTGCAATGCTAAAGCTATTTAGAGCCGGATTTTGGATGACGGTTAGATGACGAAAATGAGCTAGAGCCCCTCTCGAAATTCCCATACCAACGACAGAGCGTGTGGCTCCGACGGATTTAACATGCAATAAATCCACTTATATAACGTTTCTTCAGAGGAACTGAGTACAGATCCTGAAACCCTCTCATCTTTTAATATGAACGAAATGACTGCTCTTTTAAAATAGTTAAAATTTCTTTAATAGTTTCATTTAAAAAATTTCAACTTCTTAGAATATTTCAAAATTTTAATTTTATAGTTTAAGATCGTATATACTTTCTTTTTTGTACTTTGTTTTTTAATTTGAGTTTGCTGAATAATATATTATTTCATGTTATACGTTTATAACTAATATGTTATGCACTAAATATAATGTATATTTCTACCAACTGGTTTTCCGTTGATATTAGAGGAATTTAACCTAATGAACTTAAATTCATTCTCATGATACCGTCGGAAAACTATTTTTAAGCATCAAACTGTCTTAGATAGTGTCATGTTAATCCATTAGCGTTACTTAATATTCTATTTATTATGTGCATGAACCCATCTAATAGAAATGAGTCCCAGGATATGAAAACGGTTTTAAAAATGTATTTGTTCGGTTCGTATGTCTTTTAACCTTCGCGATATAGTAATTTTTTTTTTATTTATCACTAATCGACTTTGGTGACTAGGTGTTCGCCGGGTATAGTGTTAACATTTAATTTCAATATAAATCGCGTTGATATATCTTCACACCAATAATGCCATCCGATTGTGAGATCATAAATTGAATGGAATGGAATGGCTTTTCGTTATGCGCATGCGCCTAAGTAAATTAGTCGTGTCCATGATAACTGTACATGTGCCAAGAAGTCATGTGACTGGTCTCCTAAAGCAGACGAGCCATACGACAACAAAGTCTAGAATAAACGTTAACGTTTGGTTCAACAATCATCTAAATTTCGATATGTTTCAACATCTCTTTTTTAGTCGCCTTGCTAACTACACAAATGCAAAATAGAATCATTCTTCTTAAACATTTGCTAATAAAAAGAATAACGTGATCAAATAGTTGATATGACAATGAAAAGCTTTGCTTCACAAGGATAAATTTATTATTGGAAATTAAAGAAAAAAATATATACTTAAAAAATTTCTGAAATTCTGAAAATATTTGCAGATTATTAAATTGGCATCACTAAAATGTCATTTTTTAATTTTAAAGGATTGAAAAATTCCGTTTTGTTTAATATATTTCAGGAAACTATCGCGGAAACCGCACAATACAATTTAATTAAAATTCTAAATAATTTTTCATAAAATATTTTTCCGAGTGGTTTCACCCTTCAAGGTATTATGAACCCATTATGGAAGCTGTTAAGTCAACAGTTTGGCCTGTAGAGCACTAACACACAAGTAACTGGAACGCCATGAGCTTTATTATGAGTAGAGATGCAAAGATGTAGATTTTATAGCACAGGCTTCAAAGTTATTCTTATATAAGCATGTAACGTAGTTTTTTTTAGTTTCAACAAATTACAGACCTTTGGTCCTTTTTTAATCTTGTTGTAGCATGATTATCGGTATTTTTTTCATATTATCTATTAGTAAAATGCTATCAATGTTTAAAATTCAAATTCTGTGTTATGAATATTTACTTAAAATTTGGTTATCACATGCCTTTAAAAATATAGGTGGAAAAAATATTTAAAACATAGAATAACTAGTGATTTTAAAAATTTGGTATTCGAAATTTATGCAAAAAAGAAAAAAAATTACACTTTTTCACAATTCATTTAAATTCTTGAAATAGTTCGAATAAAATCTGTTGATATTTTCAACAACAGAAGTCAAAGATTTCCGAAGGAAGAATAAATATTTTGTCTATATTCTCTTCACTTCTTTTCACAGGTTTTGAAATTAGATGCAAGGAATAAGAATCATTTTTTCCCTATCCTAACATAAACACGCCAGATAAACTGAGAGAATTGATATACGCCACCACCAGAAACTCGGGAGACTGTTTGGACTGAAATGGAAAACTTGCCAAAATAAACCACCTTCTGAGACGAATGCAACCTGGGACTAAACGGACGTCGCATCGGCTTTCATACTCCTCTATTTGCTTCGATGGTACCCTAAATATATTCGAAAAAAAAGTTCTAAAACATTTTATAAAAGTTATCAGATTCAGTTTAAAATCCGAATTTCTTCAAGAGTTCACATTAAATAACCGCGTGCACATCATAAGTTCTTCAAGAAATAGCTTATCGTAAGTGACTTTTTTGAAAAGGAAGCTTGTCCGTAGGAAAAACTATTGAAATTCGAACGCAATTTTGCCTCAAGTGCAAAATGTTTTTTTCCAATATATAGGTACAGATTTGACATTCAATAGAAAGCGAAATGTTGACTTACAATTCTGGCATGTTGATAATATTTTTTAAAGCTTGTATGCCTAGCAACGCATAAACTTATTTTTTGAAAGCAACTTGAATGCAAAGGAACCAAGTATCAATGGATATTCTAATCAGAATCAGGCTGAAACATTTGTCTGAGTGATTGCTGCTCTCACATATTAAAATTCCTAATTGCTTTCTCCATTCATACATCCATATGACTGCCACAAGTGCCAAAAGGGACGGATCGTAATGAAGGATTAGAAGCTCCCGACGTGAGGGTTGGTTCTCGCCCCCCTGGAGAGTACACAAAAAGAGGGAGTCAGACTCGTCCAATCGATGGCGGTATGTACTTCCCAAGGAATGGCTTGTACCGTGACCGGAGGAGGTCCTTAGGACTCAACCACTGTTCCTTCAAGTGTTGCTGTTGCACAGATCAGGCCAATTAGCTCGTTCCGTCTACTTTCTGGCGTGTCAGAGTAACCAGTATGTGATGACTTCACTACAATAAATTATGTTGCTTTCGAAAGAGGGATTAAAAGTTGTATGTTTAGCAGGCGGTCTTTTTTCAAGTATTTAACTATGTATATTGGTAGGAATAAAATGTGAGTACTCACAGTAAAGGAAAGAAAACGTAGTGCCATTTCAATGATCCAAACATATCTCAGAAATTTAGGTGTTACTTTAAAAAAAAAGGTGATTCAAATCCAAATAGTTTCAGAAATTATTTTTCTTACAAATTTGGATGAATCTGTTCAAAAACAATTGCTATCAGCCGCTCCTACTCGGGATGCCTCATAATTGAGGATGAGAAGCTTCCTGCTGTTCTGACATGATAACAAATCTAAGAAAGGTTAAACAAATTTTATTCCCTAGATAAAGAAAACTAACATAGAAGAGAAAGAGAAACTTAAGTTGAAAATTAAAAATGTCTTGTATCTTTTTTAAAATAACATGAATACATTCTTCAGCAGATAAGTTAGGAAATTGTATATCAATCTACTTTCAGAAAATCAAGATGAAATTGAACACTAATGTGTGACATTTGCGTAGATTGATTGATTGATTACTTTTTACTGGTACAAGAGCCAACACTGTCCAAGCTGTACCAAACTCTAATTAATATAAAATACCGAAAGTTTCCTCATTAAAAAACAGTAAGATGATTCAAAATGAAAGGAGGAAATTGAATGAAAAAAGAAATTAAATACTATGCATAAGATTGATGCCAAGCAAAAAAAAGCACATTAACACGGAAAGGTTTGCCAATGATACCTTCCGAATTTGCATAATCTCTTCTGGAAGAAATATTTTACTCTTAGAAAATGGTAATTTGGGCATTCATAAATGATATGCCGAAGTAGAAGTTGTATCCGAGTGAAGTAAATACCTGTGAGTAAAATAAGTATGACCAATACGTAACCTTGTTCACTTGACACTCAATCTGCGGTTGAGAGAGTCAGAACCAGAAACAGATGGATGGATGGACTGCCATTTAATATCAAGTTGCAAGTCCCAGGCATGTTGCCATATACGCAGCGAACAGTGCTTCAAAATTTTGTCCAAGTCTTGAACCGGAGCAAACGTTTCATTATTTGAGCTAGCAGTTTTTGCGGCAACATCAGCTTTATCGTTCCCAGGATTACTAACGTGTTCAGAACTCCAACAAAACAAAATATTAAAATTACAATATAGTAGTTAAAATATAATTTTACTGTAGTCAGCACCAAAAGAAGGCTTTGCCTAGAATAGTTTAAAATTGCTTCAATTGAACTTTGTGAATCAGTATACATGATCCGGTCTTTCATTGGTAATAGCCTAATCGCTCTTAAAGCCGTGTATAAGGTAAAAATCTCCGAGGTAAAAACAGAAATGTGTCTGTTCAGCTTCCTATAAAGCACAAAGTGGTCAAATAATACAGCTGAACCAACGTAATCACTGACTTTGGAACCATCTGTAAAAGCAGTGCTGTAATTTTCAAACGATTGCCTATGATCGCAAAACATTTGTATATAAACAGATGATGCGTTGAAGATTTTGGCAATTTATTACAATCATTGACTGTATAAAGGCTTTTGCTTATCCAAGGAGGAACTTTGTCTTCTTTAGGTAAAATATTAATGGTTAAAACTATTTAAAAGAAAGCGAATTCTAAAACCAAACGAAGACATAAATGAAACCTTTTTCTCTTACTATCGCCCAGAAATCGGATTTACGATTCTCCCATATATGGGGTGGGTGGGACTTTGATTTACTTTTAAAAATGTTTGAGAGAAAGTCTCTGGCGTCGTAATTGTTAACCTGGTTCTTTAGTTATTAAGTATAAGCTCTAAACAGGAGAATCTCTAAAAGCCCCCGATGCGAGTCGGAGGCCTTGGAGATGTACTACATCAAGCTGCTGAAGAACAGACTTTGCGGCTGAGTCGTAAATCACACTACCATAGTCTAGTTTTGATAAAATCACGCTTTATATTTCACAATTTATGCTAGCGTTTCTTTGTACTTTTTTAGTAGCAGTATAATTTTGGCAAATTTCCAGAAGACTTTAGGCAGCTATCTGTGCAGCATTTATCAATCATAATGTTACCAAATGTATTGCAGTATCCATATTTGGCTGTTTTACCATATATAACACCTCTGGAATGATTTAAAGATCGATGAGTTGCAACAGCGACTTGGGTTGCTCCTATCATTTTTAGTTTTCCATTGTTTTAGGAGTGTTGTTTATTTTTCACCTCTATTAGAAGGTTACCATTAAATAATTTTTTATATTGCTTACTCCAATAATAGTGGCTATAGATTTGTGGATAATAATTGTCGAAACGAATTACAATGAACTTTTTTCGGTAATTATAACGAAAAATTTAGAGGAGCATTAGAATGGTTAAAAATAGAAAAAGAATTGTGACTTAAAGAAAGATTCTGCCCTTGACGGCACTTCCCACCATGGAGCCCAACAAGGGAAGGCAATTCTCGTCTATAGATCTTTCCTGCCTCGGCATCCACCTTAGCGCAAGCCGAGACCTATACGCTAAGGACTGTTCTCGGGAGCGTTGACCACCCTTAACGACACGCCTCAGAAGGTGATCACTGTTACTTCATCCCCTTAAGCAGACCAGAAAAGACACTGGATACTAGCCGATTGATAAATCAGGGACCGTAATATAAAGAGAGTAAAGATCCTCAGGAACTTCGGTATTGGAACACCCGTATTCACCTACAGTAGGTGAGCCCCCGAGGGGACACATTCGCGTAGAAAAACCCTTTATAAGTTATCTCCCATTTGACAATAAATTCATCAAGAAAGGGAGAATCATAAAAAAAGTAAATTTACAGAAAACCTCAATATATCGCAGTATCTTGACTTATATAACAAACCGATATATATATAACAGATTGATATATATAACAAAATTTTAGAATTATTTTTGGAGAATATGTTATTTTACATTATATTAGAACACAACTTTCTAAGCGTCCTTGGGAGATAAAATTAGATGAATGGAAGAGGATTAATTTAATGTTCAATGTCAGATATGCCATTGTCCAGCCATCTCCCATCAAATGATATTGAAATTCTTCAAAATGCTAAATTTGTACGAAAGAAAATATCTAACTAAGGATATCGCATCATGCTTATAAAGTATAAATGATGCATTTCATGAAGCAAATTAAAATATACAATAAAAATTTATAATTTATTCTCTCAACAAGTTGTAGTGCTACCTACTGAATATTTCTTGAGATTGGATCTCAAGCTCTGTGTTACTTTCTCTTTACGATTACGATACAATGCGCCTTAATCTAATGAAGGAACGATGGTATTTGACAAACACAATGAAAAATATTCTTCCTTTTTTTTTACCTTCGTGAATATCGCGTCAATCCAGAAAAAAGGAGGGCACTCGTCCACCTTAACAGTTTTTTCCCTAACTCATATGGCGACAAAACTGCAGTTTTGAAGGAAGTACAGCTAAATCGCTGAAAAATCAAAGTCACTACAAAACAAAATTAACTGCTATACAAAATGGATTCAAGATGAATAGAAAGACTCGTCAAACATTGGGTTGTGAATTCTTATTTACAAGTGGAAGAAAGCAAAAAAAAATGCAAATGATTTATAGCATTCAAGAATGGAACTTAACAAAAAATTTCCATATCATTTACAAACTGGTGATGTAAACATGGACATTCCTATTTTAACGTCATCGTTCAGTCCTCAAATCCTCAAAAAATTTGAGGTAGAAAGATATGTGTAGATGTTACATCCATTTTTGTAAAACAAGGCCCATTGAATCTTTTGATTACTTTTACAGCAAATGATAAGCGGTCTGATAAAAAGGAAATCTGGTGATCAAGCATGATATTGACTAATTTAATGTCAAGACTTTATTGGTTAAAACTAAAATTTTGGGCTAAAAAAATCACACAGTTTATGGTGCATTATTAAATGTCAGTTGTCTCATATTATTTTATATTATTGGTTTTATCAATAGAAGACAACTTTAATAATACGGAAAGTTCGTATTCTGTGTACAAAAATTTCATCAACAAACGAATGTCCACTATTAATGAAATAATGACAAGTATGGCAAATGGATCTTGCATTGTAATAACCACAAAACACTTTTCATGGTAGATTTTACATATTTACAAACTTGCCTTTTCAGATCAGAGAAGCTCCGATATTGCGGTTATATTACGAAATAAAATTACAGTTAACAAATATGTAACCTTTACCAAAAATATTAATTTCTGAAGAACGATTCACTTATCTTTTTGATATGCACTTATCATTTCGCTGCACTTATCTTTCATCCTGCGTGTAGCGACAAACACAAAAACGAAAAAAACATTTTTAAACATTTTAAAAGTTTTTGATTTTGTAAAAAAATCTTTAGAAAGTGCTTACTTTTCTAATAAAGTGAAACGAAAAAAAAATAACTTTTTTTTGTTTATTTAAGTTTGATACAATAAATCGAGACCATAGCTATAAAGATATGTTTTTTACATGGTGCATCAATAAAAGAAAACCAGTGTAACAAATATTACCAAAAGAAATGAAGAATTCAGAAAAGGAATCCATTATGAGATAGATAAAGGGCTGACGTATTTTAAGATAGCATCTAATGACCTGCTTTCCACGCCCGCTTGCTATGACACTGCAACGCCATTTCCGAAGAGACTGTGCGAAATGCGAACTGTGCCAAACTTGTGATGACTTGAAAAAAATTCGAATTTCTTTAACGTTTAATGCTTTTCAATTATTAAGAATTTATTTGACCTGTGCCTGTTACATATTTCCACCTTTATAGGCTGTTAGTAGGAGATGCCTCAGAATCCACCCCACAAGGAATGTCGATGGATCAAAAGGGGTAAAGAGGGTACTTCTAAATTTTTACAGACTTTCACAGACTTTTAAAAATATTGTCAAATTTCTTTGAGGAACTTTCTTATAATTATACCATTATTCTAGTTGTATACATATTTAAAGAAATATTTATTCCTATCAGTAAAAAAAGTTCGAATATAATGATATTCTAACCCATTAAATAGAGTTAATATTTGAAGACAAACTAACTCAAACCAATTATAGATATAGGACCGGAGAGTTGAATTTTTTAATGAGGACCGGAGTGTTTAAATTTTTTTAATGATAATATTTGCAATTTTAGCATTTTAGGAACGAAACTTAAACATCTTTCTTACACTATCCATCTAAACATTTTACATAAAAGAATATTAGAGCATATGTAAAAAGTGTGAAAAGCAGTTAACTTAAATATTTACAAATAGATACATATTAAAAATCGCCTCCAGTTCCAAATACCCAACGCTACATTTTCCCTAATAAAAAATTGACTTTAAACTTACGATAAATAATTTGATATATTTGATTCCTAGTGTTATTAAAGTTGCTGTTTCCGGTCTTTAAATACTCTATATTAAACTGTTATCTATGTAATAGAAATTTCCTTTTCTTGATTTACAAATCTAATTTTCGCTTTCTTCAAGGGTTCCTAATGCTCCAATTGAAACTTGTAAACTTTTTTGCACTGTAATAATTTTTCTGTGCTGCTTTCCAATAGCCAATGCATGTATATAAGTAGGATTTTCTGTCTATTAACGATATAAGCGAACGCAGGAGACAGGTCTCCTACGGATGTTAGATAGCTGGATAATTCCCGCTGTCGTTCAGCGGAGCAGCATTTTACTGGCGGTGGTCCATTGATATTCAAGGCTGGCTTGTCCATGGCAAATACCATTAATAACAACAATTACACTGAAAAGCGCAGTGGAATTTCATATCATTTTTAGCATAAATGAAAAGAAAGAAAAATAAAATAATACAAATATATTTAAATTATGCTTCCATTCTATCTTTCTCCCAAAAACAAGCACACAAGGCACCTTTTTCTTTCCAGCGAAATATAACAGATTCACATAATATTTCGAGAAAAAAATGAGGCACAAGAAAAAAAAAGAAATATACATCTAAACTGTTCTTCAGAAATGGATCAGTTAGAGATAATTTTTTAAAAAATGTACGGAGTCGAGATTAGAAAAATAATCTGAAAAAGTATTCCCTCTTTCTGCTGATGTATCACTTGTCCATTCCAACCTATAAAATTCTCCCCTCTCCCCTCCAAAAACAAAATGTCGCAGAGGCGATACCATTCCGAGGAAATGACAAAGGCACGGAAAGTGTTCCGATCTGTCGACGGATCCAATGACTAAAAACAAATATCTGCCGTAGGCGGAACCCATTTTCTTCTGCAATCATAATAACCCCACTGTCTCTGAACCCTTCTGCATCGTGGACGCGCTCATACTCGGGCAACAGAATGAATGAAAAGTTCGATTTCGAAATTGAATCTGTCAAGTCGCTTTCCCCAAATTCTATTTCCAGCCCTCCTCCCTTTCTCGGAGACTGTATTACGATTTTTCCATCCCTTTTTATGATATCTCCCGGGTTTTATTCGCCCACAATTTTCCGACTCCGGCGGCCCACTTGGATCCCTTTCTTTGATTTTCTTGTTGCAATACCGAACCGCAGGGTCTTAATAAAATTGCATTTGTCGCCGAAGATGAAAACAAAACCTGACATCTATTTATTGTCCTGTCACCCACCATCTTGACTCTGGTATAAATAAAAGGTAGATTGGAATTACATGTTAAACAGTGGTAGACAAATAAACGTTAAGTAGTTTTTTTTTCTCTATCTATTTATAAACTATCATTCAATCAAACGACAAAAAGTTTAATGTTATGCTTTACTAATTAATTCACGATCATAATAATATAACATCCCACTTATTTAATTTTTGAAACAATATTCGGCAGCAGCTTCTTATCTTTGAAACTCCAATCAATTCCTATTGATGTAAGTATCTAGCACTCAACCTAGCACTACATAACAAAATATGTCAACCTCAAAGCATTTAAGGGAAGGCTCATTATGGATAATGAATTTAACACAATACCCAGTAAATTAAAAAAATTTAACAGAAATGAAGGAAAAGATTTCTCGCCTTTTATCACCAGTTTGATGTTTCTTTGATCTTTTGTTGTTTGTTGATTTCTTATGCAAAAATTTGGATAGTGAATGGGCACAAGAGCCATTCACAATAATCCCTGTTCATACGGTATAATTCTGTGGCAACGGGATGCCTGGTTAGATTTTTTTAAAAAAATGTTCTCTTTAGACTTTAAGGTACCAAATATGGGTTTTCCTTCATTGGAAGTAACATTTAGATACTACGTATCTACAGGCAGATAAAATAAAAATAAAAATAAAAAAGGGAGCTATGAGATCTATGAGAGGCAATATATTTGAACTATCCAGAGGAATGAAATATCTATTAATTAGTAACACATCCTCGTAAAGGTTATTGTTTGTCCATCATCTTTCATAAAAAGGTGTTAGATGCGAATTTCTTTAAGGTAGTACTCATTAACGAACAGAAAGGCAAATAGTTTTTTAACTACTTAACTTTAAAGGGCGCATTAGATTCACCCATATTTACTTGTTGAAGGGGGGGACAACTACAAATGTGTTCGAAATGTCATTGTCAAATGACTATCCAATATATATTAGATTACTGAAATTTCAGTGCCCAGCATTTTTAGTTTTTTGAAAGTTTTACACACCATTATATTTCTTCCTTAATATACCTCTTGTCCAAAGCTTTACATTTTTAAAACCGATTACGTTTTATCCCTTTACTTGAATCTTGATTACATTTAAAATTTGTCCTCATATTCCCTTCGATGATTGTTTTAAAATGAGATAATTTTACCTATTGTTTGGCTCCTCATGGTCAACATCAGTGCCGTTCAGCCCAAAACACCCAAACAGACACAAGGTACAATAACAATGAATTGTGAAATACCACTGCTCAGTATTAATGGTCACAAAGATTTTAAGAGTTTCCTAATGTTAATTCTGCGGGAATTAATGAAGCTAAACATTTTCATCTTGTAAGCATTATAATCATTAAATAAATTAATATGGATCTTTTAAATAAATTAATATGGAATTTATATCCTGTCAAATTGACATTTTTCAATACCTTTGGAAGTTTCCGGTTGTAATTATCTTCATCTTCGAGAACGCGTTTCTTTTTAGATGTGTATAAGGCATAGATGTACATTGAGAGATAACTGGTTTTTCATCTGAAAACTGATCAAATGTGGGGACAGAAGTAGTCTTATATTCTGTCAAAGTGTTATGAGTCAATACCTTTGGTAGTTTCTGGTTGCAATTGCCTTCAGCTTCGAAAGCAAGTTTCTTGTTTATATACATATAGAAGCTATAATATTGGGAAATGGGTTAATTTTCATTCGATAACTGGTCAGAAGCAGGGAGAGAAGTGAAACTAATAGATAACGCAAAATAGACTTTGGATATTTCTCACAGACGGAAAAAAATAATTACAAAGACATTCATGCACAAACAGATCATCGAAGCTACAAAGATCAATGCAGGCACGCAACAAAGGCGAGGGTGAGTGGGACTGTCATTTTTCTCCTTTTGTCAATTTCAATTTTCCATCCTTCATCTCAGAATTCCCGGGCGTTTTGTTATAATGTGTTTGTTTTTAAGTCAAAACAAGAGAAGCATCCAAATTTGTTTGATGATTACTGATATACCTTAGTTTGGTTTTGTTAGTATCGTAAAATCCATTTTTGTGACTATACTGCCCTCCAGTTCAATTGAAGTAATAAATTCAAACCAACTCCATAAAAGACACAGTATTTTCTCTCAAAAATCAAAACATTTTTAACCCTATGAGCTTGACCTACCCCTGACCCTGACAGCCCGATATCAGCCCGTTCGACAGGGATATGACTCAGATTCTTTAAATGAGTTTAAGAGGTCTAAGCATTTTTTGACCAGCACTCATTAAATTGAAGTCGTGTAGATGGTGATAAATTTATGTTTTTCCAATCACTGCAATTATCATTTGCGACCCCCTTTTAACACTCCATGTCAAGAAAAAAATGCTAATTTATCTTTATATATAAAATTCTTCTGTGCGTGTGTATGTGACGGAACTCCTCCTAAACGACTGGTCCGATTTTGATGAGATTTTTTGTTTGTGTTCAAGTGGATTCGAGAATGGTTTAGATTCACAATTCAGTCCACTACAAAATGTAGAATTTTAATTATTAATTAAAAACTAACTTTCCCGCCAAAATAACTTCCTTCCCCCATCGCGAAATGAGTAAGGTTTTAGGTTTTTTTTTCTAACAGTGATGAGGTTAGGCTTAACATGTTTCCGATCGATTATTTCAAACGATTTTTTTTATTTTCATTGCATTTATTGCATTTAAAATTAAGCATCGTTAATTAATAGACCTTTCAGGTTCATTCTGAAGTACTTTTAAGTTAAAATAAAACAGAATAAAGGAAATTCAAAATTTCTAACCTGCCCAATTCATGTGGGAAAAAAATACCTTTTCTGTTGATGAAGTTTAACGCATGCGCATTTTGTTGAGAGCTTTATTTAAACGGAGACTAAACTATTGGTTTGCTGTTTTGTTTTACTTCGGATAATCGCTATTAAAAGGTTAGTTATGTTGCTTTTGTTATTAAACAGTATTTCTGTTATATATTTTTAAGTACATCTTTTTTATTAAAGTTATTTTAAGTCGTAGTAATAAGTAATTGCCAAATGAATAAGGCTTCAGTTTTTTTCCCATACTAACAGTTCGTCTTAACATGTTTTCAAGATTCTGTTTATATATTTTTTAAATTTTTGCTGCCTTTGAAATCCAGAAAAATGTCATTTTCAGCACACTATTCTTCGAAATGAAATAAATAAATATATTTTCTAAAAAAGTAAACCCAAAATATAGTTTTCTATTTCACAACATCCATATTATTAATTTTAAAAATCAACTTCATGAAAGCAAAGTTGTTTAATTCATGCAGAGTATTCATTCAAATCCGGAAAAACGGCCAATTTTTAAATAGGTACAAATATTGTTTTGAAATTTTCATGATATTTTGCATGCTTGAATTAATTCAAAATGTGCTTTTCCCTTTAAAACTTGATATTATTGACTTTTTTTGAAAAATGTTAAAAAATGAATGCAATAATATTATTTGAGGTCTTCAATAAAAAAAATATAAGATACGTAATTCATCTATAAATGCAAATTATATGTTCATAAAGCATAAGATAAAAGTTTCAGAGTTGTAACTAAAAATAGAATCTGCATGGAGTATTTGAAATTTTGAAGAGTATCACAAAATTTCATTTTGAGAAAAAGCTAAAAATACATTTAAATGTATATTTACAGACCAGAAACATAATTGAAATAATTTAAATTTATTAAATATTCATGTTTATTAAAAGAATAGTTTATTTTATGAAATATATACATCTATAAATTTATAATATTTTTATAAGAGTTCTCAAAAAATATAAAGGAAATACTATTGGTGAAACCAAACAAACTCCCTTTTTTCATCAACAAAAAAAAAGTTCAAATAAAAATTAGACTTTCTTAATAACATTTCATTAGTCACAAAAATTAATTTATATTCATATAACATTTTTAAACTATATATGCAGCCTTAAACAAATATAATAAAAATTTGAAGGCAAATCAAAATACACCTGCAGCATAAATTATGTCCTCATGTTTTTCTTCTAATTTGGCATGTGTTGATTTTTTTTTTTCATTTTTTTTCATTTCATTGTTATTATAGCATGCCAATATGATACATGCTTATAAGATACAATTTATTTTATATTTTTTTAAGTACATCTTTTTTAAAGTTGCTTTAATTTGTAGTCATGAGTAATTGCCATATGATTAAGGCTTTAGTTTTTTCCCCCTATGCTAACAATGTTCGGCTTTACATGCTTTCGAGATTCTGTTTATATTCTTTTAAAATTTTTGCTGCAAATTAAATCCTGAAAAATGTAATTTTAAGCACATGATTCTTTGAAATGAAATAAATAAATACATTTTCTAAAAAAGTAAATGTAAAATAAAGTTTTCTATTTCACAGTATCTATATTATTACTTATATACATCAACTTTATGAAAGCAAAATTGTTTAATTCCCGCAGAGTATTCATTCAAACCCGTCCCAACGGTCAATTTGTAAATCTTTATTAATAGGCACAAATATTGTATTGTTTTGAAATTTTCATGATATTTCGCATGCTTAAATTTATTCAAAATGTGATTTTCCCTTTAAAACTTGATATTATTGACTGTTTTGGAAAAATGTTAAAAAATCAATGTAATAATATTATTTGAGATCTTCAATAAAAAAAATATAAGATAGATAATTCATCTATAAATGCAAATTATTTTATTATATGTTCATAAAGCATAAGAGAAAAGTTTCAGAGTTGTAACTAAAAATAGAATGTGCATAGAGTATTTGAAATTTTGAAGAGCATCACAAAATTTCATTTTGAGAAAAAGCTAAAAATACATTTAAATGTACATTTACAGAGCAGAAACAAAATTGAAATAACTTAAAATTGTTAAGTATTCATTTTTATCAAAAGAATTGTTTATTTTATGAAATATATACATCTATAAATTTAAAATATTTTTGAAAGAGTTCTCAAAGAATATAAAGGAAATACTATTGGTGAAACCAAACCAACTCCTTTTTTTCATCATCATCAAAAAGAAAAAGTTCAAATAAAAATTAGACTTGCTTAATTACATTTCATTAGCCACAAAGATTAATTTATATTCATATAACATTTTTAAACTATATCTGCAGCCATAAACAAATATAATAAAAAATTTGAAGCAAATCAAAATACACCTGTTTCATAAATTATGAGCTCATGTTTTTCTTCTAATTTGACATCTGCTGATTTTTTTGAATTTCATTGTTATTATATGATAACAATATGATATATGCTTATAAGATACAATTTATTTTATATAATGAACTTTTTTTTCTGAGTTATAATAAAGCAGCAATCAAATTTTGATATATTTTCTTCCTGGAAACAAGAAGGCCTCTACAACTTTGTTGTTCACTTAAAAGGTTTTTTTTAATGCAATTTCCCTTTCACCAGTAAATACAGAACGAAATTCTTTACCTTATTTAGCACATAATAGACACATTTTTGATGAAAAAAAAACTTGCTTGAAGGATTTGAAGAAATTTTTCCTGACATTCATGACATTCTTCAAACAAGAATACTAAAGTGATTGCACAGAAAAATATAACTATTATATACAATTTTAAGATGATGAATTCATTATTTCAGTTTTATTTTTAGTTGGTAGAAGCTTACAAAATGTCATTAGAATTGCTTGGTTATGAATCAAAATATTTCTTTGTCCATCATATCTTAACATTTTCAGACTTTGTCTGCTTTTATTTGGACGTCCTTTAGGCTTTCGGTAGTGGAAACTGTTTAAAATTTTAAAAAACAAAATTTAGAAAAAAAAAGGTTATTAAAAGTAATTTTCAATTTTAACTCTGAATAGAGCTGTTTTTGTATCTAATTTCAAAGGAACTGAAACGAGCCATTCGAATATGAAATGTATGACGAATGAATGAACAAACCAAAACAAACAACAAAAGAAAGAAAAGGTAGAAGTTTTTAACATCTGCCAAAGCAAAAACAACAGCTTAAAATCAGAATTACGAATAGCAGTGTTTGGAGGAAAACGAAACTGTTTTTATTGCAGCTGTCCAAATGGAAACAAGTGGGTGTGGCATCCTAATAAAAATAAAATAAATGCTGATATTGTGCAAACAAATTAATATATCAAATTTTTTTTCCAAACGATAGCTTACAGCTTAAATATACATCAAATATCAAAATAAAGATATCGCAAATGTCATCGATTTTTTAAATTTTTATCATCCAATGTGCCCTCAATGTGTTTATTTTATTCCTGAAAGAATATATGTTTTAAACAATTTTCTTTCTTTTTTTTTAGTGTTTGATGCATTTAAAATTAAACATTGTTAATTAATCCATTTTTTTCGGATTCATTTTGAAGTACTTTTGAATTAAAATAAAACAAATAAAGTAATTAAAAAATTTAAAACATACTCCCTCTAACTGTCAAACATTTGACATCAATCAAAGTATAAGAAAGGAGTATTAGGATTATCTTCGTCAAAGCCTTCAAGTTGATTTCTTCAGACCCTGCTATTTCATGATAGCATGCATTTATAATGTATACATTATTAACTCAATTAATAAGCTTTAAAACAAACATGTTTTAATTTATATCTTTTGAATGCAGAGTTAATTTGCAAAACTTTACCACATAACTTGAGATTGAAGATTGACTCACCTATCATTTTGCTTCGAAATTTGAATGCACCAAAATTATGTAATGGCACGAGATTAGTCATAAAAATCATGAGAAGTATTCTTGAGGCTACTAAATTTCAGGATGAAGTTGTACTTTTACTGCGGATCCCAATGATTCCTTCAGACTCACCTATCCCATTCAAACGTTTGCAATTTCCAATTCGCTTGGCATTAGCTATAACTATTAATAAGTCACTAGGTCAAACGATGACAATTTATGGCTTAGATTTATCAATGTTGCGTGTTCGAGGGTTGGAAACCCATTGAATTTGTTTGTTTATACACCACAAGGATTAACCAAACATATCGTGTATGAAATGCCATTACGATAAATTTATATTTTTTATAGATTTAAAAAAATATACCTTTTAATAACAATAGATCGAATTTCATCTTTTTTTACCCTTTAATTAAAACAAGTTTAAATTTCTATTCAACAAAGTTGAATTGAAACAGTTAAGTTTCAGTTCAGTTTAAGTATCTATATTGAACTTAGCTCATAGTATACGCATACTCACAAGCAATCGATAGGTTTAATTGTGGGAACTGTACACGTGATGACGTCAGGTATTGTAATAACATTTGCATACAATTTTTCATCAAAACGAACCAGATTGTTATAACTCATTCAAGAAGGTTTGAAATTTTCGGACAACGTCTGTTGGGTCCGCTAGTATTTATATAAAAATTGTTCGAAAATATATTTGTAAGCTGTACGCTTTATATAT
>JAOUZG010031957.1:1847833-1886595 GCA_026289955.1 Argiope argentata | reverse complement strand
CGCGATAGATGAATCTGAGTCATACTTTTTTCCAGGTCGGGAGAGATGACGCTGTCGATGACAAAACGTGCTTTTCTAGTGGAATAGTTTTATCAAAACGGTGGCTCTGCTGTTGTGGCTATATCTATAAGCTATAGCTATTACGCAGCGACGCAAATAGAGGGAAATAAGAAATTCCGTTATATGGGTAGCACCAGTATTCAGCGTGCAGCAGAAAATGTTGACAAACTTTATTACATAGTTCATGGTATTCTTCAAAAGAAGTTACGTAACTATCCCTTCAAACAGTCGTTTGTACAGCACCTCTTACCAGCTGGATGTGAGGTATCCGCCTACGTTGAATCGATTTTTGACTCAAAAAACACATTTTTTATTGATGTGTCTGATATCGTTTTCTTTTAAGCTAACTAAACGGTAATTGGTTTACTTCTACGGCACTTCGGAAGAACCAAAAGCCGTTTAAAAAAAACTGTGAGCTAAGAACGGAAACGAGAGTCCAAATTACCCGGAAATTGGGTGAAAGGGAATAATTTTTCAATAATTATAAAAGTATGAACTAATAATGAAGTAAAATTCCCTCTGCTGGAGACAAATACAAGAGGGTCGATAAATTCCACGATAAACTACAAAATTATTACGGAATATTTATCATTTACTATCTGTAGTCAGGTGTTCAATTTGACAAATGTGCAATCAGATGTCATTGCTGCTTTTAATCGGTCCTGTTCTAGCTTCCGACGTGTAATGCAAGGGCCGTGCCAACCGGGTAAAGAGAATTGTCCCTAATTTCAGAAATATCTATCCATGTCATCAAACAAAGAAAAGAAAGTTCACTGGGTCTCCCTAATGATATGATAAACATTGTAAAATCAGTAAACAAAGCCCAGAACTTGGCTACATCAAAATGAAACTTTCCAGGGTTTACAAGTTATTCAATGGCGGGGTTTTTGAAACGGTAATTCTAGGGTATGTTGGAGAATAAATACTGATTATGATAAGAAAGATCTATAAAAAATTGAAAAATAATTAGATATAATGAATGACACAAATACTCAATGGAAATTTTTATATATTTTTTTTTAAATTGAAACTTGGCAAGACGCAAATGTACTTAAAAACTAGAAAGGAAAAAATAATCTCAGTGCAAAAAATGTACTCCATTTTTATTTGTCTCACTTTAGCTCTCTCTCTTGCAGTGCCTACTTGAAAGAAATCTTTTGTAAATTAGAATATGGACGTGTGTCTTCGAAAATTATGAACCCTAACAGACTCTACTAACCTTAAATTGGAAATTGAACACTGCTATAAGTACGCTATCCTAAATGTCAAACTGTTAACCGATCCAGCTCGTCATCGTCTTCTGCAACGCTGCTGTTGTAGAATAGAGCAGCGGTTCAAATAATACAGATGCTGTGCACGAAAGACCGCCATATCTCCCCAGTAAAGTTATTCAATCATTTTGATCTCACGGCGTCGAACAAAGCACGAATGTGTAGCAAGAAGGAAAAAAGTTGCATGCAGTGAAGTTGTAGTTTCATCCTGAAGTCGCGTGACCTTTTATGGTACCCAACGTCTGTCATTGGGTTAAAAGTAGCTCGTTGAAGAATAACCAATGGTCTACTTGGGAAAGGCTGACAGCATGAAAATGGTATTTCAATATAAAAGAATAATAATTAAATTTAATATCCTATCGTTTATTCTCTTATTACTTAATGCTCTCGAGATGTAAGTTGCTATAATATATCAATATAATTGAATAATGATATATAAATGAAATGTCCTATAGTTTATTCTTTTGTTGCTTTAAGTCCTCAAGGTGGAAGTTGCTAAACAGTGTATCAATATAAAAGAATATGTAAATGAAATATCCTATTATTTATATCCTTTCTACTTTAAATACTCGAGGCGGAAGTTGCAAAGGAATCGACAATCAATCTCAAAAATAGAAACGAGACATTTCTTCTAAGAGTACAAGCACATGAAAAAAATTGAGCTTATTCTTTGTAGAAGAAACTTATACAAGTGGAACACTGCTTTTTAAAAAATCTTCATGGTGCGATGAACTTCTGTTCACGTTTTAATTAAATAACTTCCATATAATTCAGTAAGGAACAATAATTATTTAATTTGCCATTGTTTACAGAGTATAAAAAAGTATCCTTTTAGAAGATTCTATTGTCCAATGTTTCATAAAAAGAAAATGATTATCTGTTTTGTTATTTCAAAACTAGTTTCTGAAAAGCAAGTTGACATAAAAATTTTCCTTAAATCTAAAAATTTATGAATCTGTAGTCTCCACTTGATTTTTCAACGGATAATTTCTTCCACCAGAATCGACGCTTTTCAGGGGGAGGCATGAATCACCGATTCTTCTCCACATCACGAGCGCAGAACATATCAGAGTTTCGGAGAGCGATGGAGTTTTGTCGACGAAATGTGTCGCGAGCCATAAAACCACTCGCATCATTAAATCGGACATCCAAACGACCCTCCCTCAGATCCCCCCCCTCCTTAGGGCAAGAAAAATATTCCTTTCCCCGCAAGAAAGCTCTGATTAGAAAGATAATCGCGTTTAACACTTGAAGGAGGAGCAGCCGGAGGGGTAGAATAAAAATATTGAATCAGCTTTCGACACGAGGGGAAGAAGGGTCTTTGCGGTGTACTCCATTGTTCCCTCAAATTAGTTGAGGGAGAAAGAGAGGGAGAAGGGGTAGCTCTTTTTTATTTCCATGTTCATCTAAAAGCAAAATCTTAGATGGAAGAATAAAATATGCCCTGAAAAAATGTTGAAAATGGCATTGTTTTAAAAGAGTCTCCTCAGGGTCTCTCCACGGTTATCGATAGAATACTTTTTTGGAGCATTTCCTGGTTTGGGAGGCTCGTTTCTAATCAAGAAAGTGACTAAAAGGTTAAAATAAGGAAATGATAATAAAAAAAGCAGTATCGATCTTGTCATAATTAAGTGCTTTCTCTTCAAAGAGAATTGTTAAAGAGACTTCAAAATTTTAGAGTAACTCAAGCTCACCCCTATAAGAATTTGATTAAGAGTGTTGCACTTTATAAATTTAGCATCACTTCATTACCTATATCATTTCATATTTTAAACGGGTGGGCAATCTTTGAAATTGTTATTAATTATTGGATTTTTTGGAAATAAGAAGGATTTTTTCTAAAATTAGATGCATTACTTGATGTTCATAATCCTTAAAAAAAAGCGTTTTTAAACACAAATTATATCAGATATTATTGTCAGTTTATTGGCATGACATGCATTCTATTTATTAGCATATGAAATGTCCTATTGATTTAGTTATTTTAACATCCCATTTTAAAGCAACATTATATATACTAACCTCATAATTTTGAACCTTGATCAGATCACGAGGACAACACCTGAGCTGCCACCCTCAACCAAACTTTCACAGAACATCAGCGGGAGGATTTTTGACTCCCACTGATTTGGTCTTCACCAGACTTACTTGCACGCTAGTGATGGAATAGGGTGCCCCCCCCCCCGGTTCTAAAGCCGAAACCTCCCCATCAGGTTTCCATAACTTCCTATTGATTTCGAGTCTCATGGTAAAATAGTTCTATTAAAACTTATGTAATGCATTTACCTTTTCTGCTAATGTAAGTTCACCATATAATTCTTTGTGTAAACTGCTCCGATAATAAGCAGACTACTATATATTCCATAGCTTTCAATAATGTAAAAAACACGAAATATATTATTTGAGGAAACAGTAAAAGTTTCTTGAACTTTATTACAACAATGAAACCTGTTGCAGAAAATTATGTAAAAAATATTTAAAATATACTATTTAAAAAACAATTAAATTGATATCATTTGAAAGACAAGTTTTAATAGTTTAAAATGGCATAAAGAATAATTTTGGATAAATAAATACTACTCAAAAATCTTCACAAAATTCTAAGACCTCCTCACCCCCCAAAAAAAAACATTCAATCTTTAATTAATTACATTTTTTATAATAATTTCTATAAGCAAATTTCAGTACGCAAAAAGGCATCTCAACCACATGTGTTAGCTAATGATCAAATAGAATTTTTGTAAATCATCTACTTTTGGGATCACCAGACCACGTTTCTTGTTGCGAATGCAGAGGCTTCATTTCCCTAACAGACCCACTCTTTATAACAACATGAGAAGTCACACACATTTACTAGATTGTTTGGAATATAATTTTTAATAAAATGTTATCAGGAATATAAATTTTTAAGAGGTTAATTATAAATGTTAATTCATGATTGGGTTTACCCTCATGTAATTAAATTTGTAACCGGATGCTCATTGTTCATATCTTCAAAAATTCTGTTATTGTCAGCATTTTTATTTGCTTCATTTTTATTTAAATCAAATTAATTTTATTTATTTCCATTTCTAATTAATCTGTTAACACTTTCCAATTGTAGTTTGTTTATAAAAAAGTAAGCTGTTATTCGCTGAATGCGTTTTTTTCGTATTAGGTATTGCCAGTTTTCATAGATATTTCCTTTTAAGTAGCTTTTCTTTACTATTGAATAAAGCACCTGTTAATTGTATCTAAATTAATTTTTAAACAATTTTTTCAGAACAACAAAAATACAGCAAAGGCTTACGCTAACGGTCCCATGTAATTCTGAAGCGCAAAAACACACAGACACACACACATTTTCAGAGTTTTATGAATAGAATTCCACAAGAGTT
The DNA here is from genome assembly GCA_026289955.1 of Argiope argentata. NCBI lineage: Eukaryota > Metazoa > Arthropoda > Arachnida > Araneae > Araneidae > Argiope > Argiope argentata. Next base: position 1,881,887 of record JAOUZG010031957.1, on the reverse strand, counting down.
AATATGTTAATAGGAGGATTTAATGCCCTTATATAAAACCAGAATTAACCTCGAATTTCAAGCATTGATTAAACAATTAACTGTTTGTCAAAAAGTGATATAAGAATAGACAAATCAAGTTTTCGTGGTGCTACAATAATATCTTCTCTATGATATCACTTACAAATGCAAGCTCATCAGAAAGGTGTCAGTTCATTCGTATGAACTTGATAATATTGTTCACTTTAATAATATTCCTCGCACTGTGCTTCAATCTTAAGATTTTTTAATATGTTTTCGTAATTATACTAATTAATAATTTTAAAAAGTATATGTTTTTTTGCATTGTTATTAGTCTTTCTTCTAAACAGTAATTATTAAATCATATAAATAACAACAATTTATTAATGATGTTATTAAGTTGATCTCATTTTCAGCGCATCAGAAAATACTTATGAACATTAATTTATATTTTCACTTACTAATGAAAAACAGAAGGATTGTAATATTTGTGTTTTTGAAGAACTTATTATTTAATAAGTTCTTCAAAAACACTCAATAAATGTTTTTATCGTTTAAAAATAACACTTCCGCATTTTATTATGAAAATTTCATTGTCAATTATGCTTTATTTTTTATTTATATGTAAATTTACTCAGCTTATTTTAACGTTAAATGAGTAATCACTTTTGCAAAAAAATTCTTGGAAAAAATTCTTTAGAGTTTGATTTTGAATTTATTTTAAAATTGTATAATTGTATATAGGAAATGGTAATGTTTTTGTAATATACTTTGAAATGCATTTTTCTATTAGCTTATAAATTATGTTTATCGAAAAACCAAAATTGGATACAGCTGAAGGTGATATAAAAGGCAATGAGATTGGAAAATAAAGTTGATGCTTTACATTTTTCGGATGTGTCTAAAGTTGAATAATTCCTGTTTAAAATAAGAACTCATTTTTTAGAATACTGACTTTGGCTAGTTATGATTTAAGTTTGAGGGTCTTATCTCACCAAGTTTATTTGAACTGACAAGCAATGTATCGATTGTTCTGTATTTATCCACTTGAACTGCTGCTAATTATGAAGAATGATCTATTGTGGAAACCTAACTTCGCGCATCTATTACAATTTAGACATAAGAATTACATTCATTACTTATATATTTATCTAAAAGATATTTTTATACATTGTAACATTATAAATATTAATCATTTGCACAAGTACGTCACGTACTCATGGGTAAAAAATCCGCTTTTATCAACGTGTTGCCATCAGGTTGGCTCAAATAAGGAGATGAATTTAATTCTTACTGCAAACAAAAGAGGGATTTTAAACTCATGTTTATAAAAAAATTGAACAAGGCGTAAAACTCGTATTTTCTACAAAGATAAAGCAGAAAAGGGATTTCTATAAATTTCTACAATGCTATTAATTTATTTATTCTGTAATACTTAACGTAAATGATATTTATATATTGAGAGAAGTTATTCACTATTATCAGCGTTCTAAGAATAACTCCTAAACAATTAACCCATTGCAGTCCAAAAAAATTGATTCGATACATAATTATCCACTTAATACATGGACTATACAAAAAATAAATACATATAATTGTTTTAAGTTGAATTTTCCTGAAAAAAATGAATCTACACTTCTTTACAATTCAATATTTATTTTTAACAATTAAAATTGAAAAAATAAATAATAAAATGTCAAAATGATGCACCGTGTTGAGTGGTGACCGAGATACACCATCTGAATGCAAAGAGTTAATATCATTCATCTACATCGTAAAATATGTCGGAATGAGGAAAAGAATAGTATTTTATGCAGTGTGAATGAGCAATTTTTTGTGATGTTATGCCCTTTTCAGACCCGTGGCCTGAGAAGTTATAATTTATAAAATAATTTTGTGGCATTTACATTTTAAATAGAAAGAAATACCCGACTGCGATTAAACATGAATGAGTAATGACGTTTGAATATTACAATCATAAAAAAATGGTCGCTTTTAGATCATTTCAAAAAATACAAACTAATCAGAGCTCAGAATTTCACCAAGACTAAGTGATCTAAAATTATGAAATTATTTAGCGTTCTTTAATAGCTATTTTCAAAACTTTAAAATTCGATCAGATTTGAGATTTTCAAATGAATTTCCTATAATTCTTATGCAAATATGTCGTCTTTAATTTCATATGAAATAAAAACTGGCGATAATTTTCGCTAGAGGGCTGGTTCTTTGGTTTTGTCAATTATTTTAAACATGTATGTAATGACCAGTCTGTCATAGAAGACAGTTGAAATAATAGGTAATTTATGAAAATAGCTTTTCAATGTTAACCATTATGTTATGATATCTAAGAATAAATTCGTTTATCTGGTGATCAACGCGATTAAAATTCTATCTTTGTGGTTATTTTTGGAGATACATATTAATTTTTCTTTTGAATATTTTTTATTACTATAGATACTGGAATGACTGTTTTTAATTCCTTGACATAATATTTGTATGTTAACATTGTTAACAAAAAATGGCCTTCAAATTCCGATTAATTTGATTAAGATACATGCAATAATAATCGAAACATCTTGGAATTCTCCGATATCGATCAATAATTTTTCGAATTGAACATAATTTTTATAATTTTCACCATTTGATGAATCCAAGAAGATCCATTATTCCGAACATAACTCTGTGCGCACACACCAGAAAAAATAGGATAAGGTGAAAGGGGTAATTCAATAGATTCTGAATTTTAGGTAGTATATTTGAATAAAGATAAATGCACACTTTGGAAAAGAGAAGGAAATTTTTTTACTAAATACACATAATAGTTTTCATTATTCAAATTTCGTCAAGTACTCGGAATTTAGTGTATGACGAACAAGCGTTATGGAAGGGTTACTCAATAAAGACTGAGCCAACTTCCTTAACATAATTAAAAAAATCATTGTAGAACCAACACTCTTATTATACTGGCATTTAACTCAAAAGGAGGCTAATCAAACGATACTATATTCTTAAATTCTTCTAGAGTGATATCCGAATTATTTTCAACCCCCTGCCATCACTTTAACATTCCATTAAAATCGGCGTCCATTAAAAAAAAGATTCGCTTACCTTTTCACTTTTTTATTCACTTACTGCTGTCATGCATTGACAAGCAAAGCCATGGAAAAAGACCTTTCTGCCAGAACTTTCTCCAACCGATTTAGTTGAAATATTGAAATGAAATCCTCCTCCCTTTTTTTCCTTTTGCAATTTCAGATTATACAGGAATTTTTTGTTTGAGAATTTGGAAAGGCAATGATTGATTCTCGCAGTTAATTCACAGCAGTTTTAATTGCCTCATCAGTTTTTATATTGTTACCCATTGAACCACCGTTTCCCTCTTTCCCCAAACTATGAGGCTCATACTTTTATGGTAGGCAGATAAAGTGCATAAGACAAGCAATTATTTTATAAGAACTCAAATGTTAAATTGTGTTGCTAAACACTAAAATGAAACTAAATACATTTCATCTCAGAGTGTGGGAAACATTGATTAAAGTGCTTAAATTAGTCTTAAAAGCAAATTCTGAATTCCATTCTCTTTAAAGAAATCACGAAAAGTAAATAATACGAGGAAATGAGATCCGACATAATCTTAAATCTGTCAGAATATTACCACGTAATGACAAAAGGTTTTAAAACAATTTATAAATAAGCAAAGGGTTTAATTTTTAATATATAGAGAAAACATCAATTCTTGTTTCATTGGATCATTTCAAAAACTTACTATCTTTATTGGTTTGCAGGTAGTAAAGACATTTTTTCATTTCCTTTTTGCAGTGTGTGGAGTATCAAGGATAACTGTGTAGAGTAATGTTTCCTCTATATTTCCTCATAATGTTTTCCGTGTCGTAAACACCCAAGTAACGTGCTTATTGGGGAAGGAAATTTGAAAAAGATTATGAGTCAGCATTTCACATATTCTAGATTTATTATTTTAAAAAATGAGGCGTGTGACTTACTCCCCATTTCTTTATTTAAAAACATCCTCTTGATTTCTACGGGCTGTTGTGTTTCAATAATCTCAAAATGGAAGCTAAAATCAATCACATTAAAGATGTATAGGGAGCTGAATACTGCAAAGATATTCAATCTCAGACGAAGTTGTTGGACATAAATCATTATGAAAACCCCTTTTCCAGAGTTTGCATTGATCCCTCTTCTATCTTCCTAGGTCAAAGATGAGGATCTGCGAGATCACTTCATGAAATGGATTTCCCTTGTAAAATGCATCGATTACAAAATTTAGCATATAAATAACTTCAAAGAATGCTGATAATTAAAACAGAGCTCTTTACTCAATACAAAGACACAGAAGTTCTTTGGTGATGTCTGATTTGCGAATCGTAAGTTGACAGATTCCCACATTGATTTGTCGTAAAACTTTAAGGCTGCCTTTCCAGAGTAGGTGGGTTGTCGTTGTCTGAATAATTTATTAAGTTCCTCGGACAGTTTGAGAATAAACGTCATTTCTGGTCAGGCTTCCCTTTGCCTTGCAGGAAGAAGTCATAAATGTCTGATATAAGACATTCGAACAAGATTCGTTTGAAGCAACTGAACATTCAAAATTTAAAATCACCTTTTAACATAACTCATGTAGTTATCCAGGCTTTAAGAATGTTATTCGATAGTTTGATATTACGCATAGAAATAATCATTTAAAAATGCATTAAAGATTTCAAATACGTAATAGTAATATATTAATTTTAGAACTCATTAATGGTTAAATGAAGTATTGCTTTATTTCAGCCTTTAGAATTTAAAATAACTTAAAAATTATTGTTTGCATTTTATTATCGGTATAACACAAAATCAGAGAAGATGAAATTAAAATACATTATTTTAGCATATGTAAAATACAAGATTTAGTTGAGATTTGAAACCTGACTAATAATTAGCATTATTTTACTCTTTATTCTATGTATGAAAAGCCTTTCAACAATCGATATTATTTTGTTTTTATGCTATTCAACCAAGTGCCCTCGAATTACATTAGAAAATGTAACCAAAATTATCCTTAGCATTGAAAATAGAGCAAAATTAATTTTTCTCTCAATTTTCATTCTTAGCATTTTTTATGATATTGCTGTATTTTCTATACTTAGGAAGCAAAAAAAGAAATAATATCTGTAACGAATTCAGTCAATTACCAATTAATTTAGAGTAATGGCGGGAAACTCTTAACGTACAGTTACTTACATCATATAGTTAACGTTCATTTTAAACTGAATTTTAAATTTAAAAAATTTCAAAAAATAGTTTCCTTCTATATAATTATTTAACGTTTTTAATAAGGTTCAATCCAATTCTCGTCAGACTCGACAATCGTTTGAACAGATGAATCTACGAATAATTTCAAACGAATGGAATAATTATATTCGATTCTCTGTCATCAAAATATGCGTGGAGTTCATAGGTAAAAAAGGTTGTTAAAATACAAAGGGGTGGAACAAAAAAGTTATTACGACAAAAATTTCGCTCCTATTGAAAATATATATATATATATATATTTTCATATCTATTTTTAATTATTTTTCGAAATTCCCCTAACATGATTGCTTCGTTTAAAAAATAAAAGAACTGAATCAAAGGGAATTTTAAATAATTATCAACATTCAAAATATTTTTAATGATCTGTTTATATTTTTAAAAAGAGGAAAAAAGATTTCGATGCAAAAATAACTTAAGAAAAAAAACCTTCTGCTGAATATTTTATCTTTGGAAAGTGCCAGTTTCATTTACAGAGAAATCGCATGAAAAAAATGATAAGATTTCGCTGAAAATTTCGTGCGAAGTCCAGAAGTGCGCCGGCTTAACGGTTTGGAAAGGATGTGCTTTCGGGCTCCACTGAGACGGGAACTTCCTTCTACCTCATTTGGAGGGATCACGAGCTTCATTGGTTCGATTAGTCTTCAGAAATTGGGGATAGACCTCTCCTTCGAAAAAACACTTTGATGATAGATAGAGGTAGCTCTCGGACGATTAGCATCGCTCAGACTATTTTACTGGAGAAGAAAAAAAGGACTTAAAAACAAAAGAAATGAAACGGATAATATAAACATCGTAATTGTTGAAGTGCCTTTTCAAAAAAATGCTAGATATTTATCGGATAGCACGGAAGGAAAGGAGTTGTATTCGCCACATGCAGGGAAGGCTAGTGAGAAGAGCAGCACATGGCAGACTCCAAGTTTAGCTGTTTGAATGAGGATGCACTCTATATGAACGACACTATTGCAGTTTAACTGCCAAATTTGTTATAAAAATATTTTTTTATTTGTTTTTATTTTCATTTAAGTAAATCGATCGAATCAATTGTAGCACGTAAATGTCTGTCTCTATGTGCCAAAAAATAATTATATCCTAAATTAAAATCAGAAACAAGCTGCTTAGAACTACTGAGAGGCACACGGAAAAATCTGTATCACCTCACCGACGTAAAACAACACTTGCAGGAAATGTGTTTGAATCCCCAAAATATTATTAATGTGAGTTGAGAATATGTTCAATCAGTACATTCTTAAGTTATACTTGCAATCAATAAAAGTTAAACGACTAATCAATAATCCTTAATAATGTTGAGATAGGTGTATTTATTCATATAAATTTCGAAATTGAAGATTTAATGTAACAATTTTGTTGTCGGAATTCGATAAGACTAAGCTGTAAAATATCGAGTAGTAATTTATCATAATATGACATCCATAGATTCTAAAGCATATACAGTTAAATATGTGGAAGACATACCTAGGATTACGGCCTATAAGGTAGGTAACTTAAATCTCCTTACCCTGCATTACAGGGCATTATATAGTTACCAGACATTGACATTCAAATGGCCAAGTTCTTCCTGTGTACCGTCGACCACCCAGCCACCACTGAATGGAGTAGTATCGACATGATTTGATACAGTCCACTGCTGTCTATATCTTAACCTGTCCATAATACTGACCGATTCACCAAACTCATATCCTCTTCGAAGAAAATTGCTCCTAGTCACAGAGAGGTCAAACAGTGACCTTTCCCCTCATCTTCCCTTTCACCTGTCTTCCTATTAAATAAAGAGCAAGCCACCCTCTAAAACAAAATTTTCTGGAAATTCTCAATATTTATCCAAATTCTCTTTTATCGGACAATGGTCTGTAGGATGTCAAACGGTTGTTTTAACACTGAGTGCAAGAATCAAGTCTTTTTGTTCAGATGAGTGCAGCAGAATTTGAAAGACTCTTCTTTACTGATCTCTTAAAATGCCTGCCAACTTTAAACAAATAATAGTTGATGGTCCCATGAATTTATTTATTATTCATTTTGTATAAAGTTTCAAAACGACTTGATAAAATTCCAAAACGCTATTTCAGACATTACTTGATGATGGAAATATCAATTTTGAGATGTCTATCTATCAATAATAGAAAAGCATTATGTAAATATTCAATAAAACTTATAACTACTAAGAAGCTATATAACATTCTTGAGTTCTGGTAACGCAGCCTAAGCTTCAAACGTGGACGAAATATAATTCCACTTAAACTATCACTATAACGTTTAATCTGTCGTTGCTAATAAAACTCCATCGTGTACATATAATATGGAAATTTCACAAAGGGGTATTCAGTAGATTACCTTGTTTTTGTATGATACGCTGCGCAGTCCTGAAGTAAAATTCAAGATAAGTTTCGTTTGATTAGCCCATAACAACTGACAGAATAGGATAGCATTAGAGCTTAATGTCACAAGAGACATATTTGGCTGTGCTGCGCCAAACACATAAGTTAGTATATGTTAAAGAGAAGTGATAAAAATATTTAAAACCTAATTTGTAAAGAGAAATATTCATAATGTTCTCTCACAAGTATGAAGAAAAAAGACGAAGTTTTAAAGTTATAGTTGCTAGATATAAATTGGAATAAAATGAATTATTAAAATCTAAAATATTTCAGAGCAAATGAATAAAGCAAAGCAGGCCAGGAACAAAAGAAAAAAAATCAATGATTATATTTTGTTAGTGTAATTGTATGTGAATAACCAGTTAACATACCAGGCAAAAGTTTCTTTCCATTTGAGGAAATATTAGCTTCCAGGTTAATATTTGAAGATTGGGGTACAGAGACTCCAGATATTTTAGAGAGCGGATTTTTTATCAGCTTGTTTCTTGCATCTCCAGAGGTATTCTCCACTGATTCAGTCCAGGTTATATTCCAGAATGTCGTCACTATCTGAAACACTCGAAGTGCTCATATAGCTTCCAGTATCAGAATATGGGATTTTCTCCATCGCTGGAAGAGTATTAGAAGGATTAGATTCCGCATTAACTGGACAGAATGTCATATTGTCGGCATCAACTTTGGAGTCTGTAATTTTTAATCCAACATTTGAAAGAAGGTGCGAAAGTCACGTTTCTTTATAAATGGGAGACTTATTAATTTCCGCTTTTTTAGTTCTCTCTTTATATTTCGATTTGTCTTTTTTCTTAAGAGGCTTTTTAGATCGTCATGTAGACTTCCGAATAGTTGTAGTAACAACGGGAATTAGCTTCTAATTATGAAACACACGTTTCAGTAGAGGTGACAGAAGGTAAGAGAGTTGCCGAAGAATCAACGGTAGGCTGGGATTTATTTATTTTTAAAGGTTGGTTGTAACTTTTCGATTCGAGTTACAATTCGAGTTAGTTCTACGCCTGTTTTGGTACAACTTGGAATGGTATTTTTGACTATTTGTGAGTATAGTAACGAAGCAGACGGGTTTGAAAGTTGGGGATACACAAGTTTCTTTGCTTCCGAGTACAATAAATTATTTGTTATTTTGAACTATTGAATTTTTTCTCCATTTTCTATTTGTTGCGCACTTTGGAATCTGAGGTGTGTGGTTTGTCATAATTAACACATTTTGGATCTATCTGAACGGGAACAAGTAATTTGCCTCGACATGCATTTTTCGAATGGTTGAACCTCGGACAGTTACATCTGAATGTAGAATGTATATAAGGGCGATTCTTATATCGTGCATAGGAGTCAAGAATAGTATTCATTAGTTGAGAAGTACTAAAGATTAAAATGATGTGCTTCGTTATAATGAGTTGACCATCACGTTTTATTTTTATTCGGCAGGCTTCACAAGTTTTTTGACCTTTTAGTTCATTTACAAGTTCAGACTCAGAAACAGATTCGAGGTCAAACTCATATATGCCTCCTCAGGAATAGTTCAAGGATTTATGAGCAGATGTTTCGACAGGAAATTCTCCTAAACTTCTTCAAATTTTTAAGTACAGATATTTGGGATTTTGTTCTTGTTTCAATCGATAAATATCCAGATTTAAGTTTCTTAGTATCTTCTACTTCTCCGTTGGCTGAGACAATATGTTTCTGAATCAGAAAAGTCGAAACTTTTTGAAAGGTTCTCTCAGTGTGAAAAATAATAAAAGGAGTATTTTCAGTAATAGAATATTTGGACAAAGATGTTTCGAAAAGATACGTGCAAAGTACAATTGATATTCAGGTTTCGACGGCATCGCCCACCACGGAGCCCAACAAGGAAAGGCAGCCAGCCACACTCTCTAGGCACCCCCAGCCTCGGCGCTTACCTTGATACTAGCCTAAACCTATACGCTAAGGACGACTTTCAGGAACGTCTACCAACCGTAACGCTGAACCCCGGGAGGTAACCCCTTTGCTTGATCTCTCGTAGCTAACCACTTTGATGGCTTGCTACCGACTGAATTGATACGCTGGGGACCATAATGCACCACCCATCTAATGGGTTAATAAGCACGTTCAGCACGTAGGGTTTTTGACTGTCCATGAAAAGCAAGAAGCAAACAGAGCGGCGATATCTTCTCATGGAGAGCTCCCTCGCTTGCCGTAGAGGGAAAGAAAAAAAAAACACAGGAAAAAGCAGAAGATGTAGTGTAAAATAAATTATAAATGGAGTAAAGATTCCTGGGAATCTGGGCATTGGGACACCTTACTCACCTAAAGAAGGTGTGAGCCCTTAGGGAAGCAAATGATTCAAATGAAATTTAGAAAATAGAACTACTATAGTATATTCTTATTACGAGATTTTGCATAATGATTAAATACATATGCGCGTTTTCTATAGCATAATAAAATCATGGAACTGGCGTGTTTAAAATGGTTCATGCATATATTTAATAATTTAAGTTACCTTAAAAAGTACAGAAATAGGAATGCAATTAAGTAGACCGATTGTAATTTTTCCTCCATCGCCAGTTTAACCTGTTTTACACTATAGACATAGAATAGGTGGCAGATAAAATGCAATAAAACTATTTTTATTGTGATATAAATACTATGCTAATCTAAGCAAATAAGTAACTTTTAAACTACTACAATCTTTTACAAAAATATTTAGACAATTCGCGAGTCTGTAATTCAGATTTTACTTGTTGTTTTGTACGTTACACTAAGAAATGGTAGTTAATTGGTTAAAGGACTATTCAGAGAGACAGCGTAGATTAAGCTTTCATAGAAAATTTTATTATCCAAGTAAGCTGTCACCATCTATTTCAGCATACAGTACATTATCACTTCTTTAAGGAGTGAAATAAACACCTCCGACACACCAGTCTGAAGCGACGCGAACACCTCCTCAAAGGAAATTAAACTAAATTTTACGGCTTGGTACACGGATAAACAGTTTAAAGGGGGGAAGTCGCACGAGGAAGTTTACTAAGATGCTGGAATGAGGAAGTCTGATCTACGATGGATTATTCAGAATTCTGGGCCGTTAATCAGCGAAAATATTTAAAAGCAGATAATAAAGGATTTTGAAGTGTTGACGTTAATTAGTGGACTTTGAACTTGGTTAATTGTATTGATACACTAATAGATTATAGAAAACAACAAAAGAAATATATGATTCAAGGATAATTCCTGAGTTCAGTCACTTAATAAAGATGAGAGATGAGGTGTGCGTGCGTATGCGGGGGGGGGGGGGGGCGCGTGTGTTTTAAATCTTTACAAGTAAAGCCGTTTCACTGGGAGATGCGAAACTTGATTGTTTTCACTTGAATAATTTCTAGAAGTTTTAAGTAAAAAAGATGACATCGTAAAATTATTCCTTTTTGTCAATTACTATTTTTTCACAACTTCTTTTTACGACTCCTACCCTGCAGTAAAGTATGGTCGCCTTTATTTACAACAAAATAAAAGGGAGGAAACAATTTATGCCATAGAATCTATTTCATCATTTTCATCTCAATTAATTAATTTAAACGAAAAAAAAACCTTTATTAAAAAGGGAAAAAATTACTTGAAACAAAATTTTTTAAAGGTAAATTTATAACAACTCCAGCAATTTTTTAAAATTTCACGACATCTTTGTTTTTAATTGGGAGTTACTGTTTCTATTTCATTTTTTAAATAAATTTTAATGAGAAATTATGCAAAATTTATATTTAAATGACTGAATGGAATTTAAAATTATCTGCAATATTGATTGTAATTTCAATAAAAACTCTCAATAGTATTATAGAACTCTTGTAATTATTCAGTATAAAAAATGGAATACGCATAACATATTGACTAAAAAAGCCTTAGAACTGCAAAATAAATGAATGAACAGTTGTATACATAACTAAAAATAACTCGTGTTGCAGTTCAAGAACTCTTAGAATTCATGCAATGCATGTTATTACTAATATAAATAGATTCACTTCGATAATAATTCGTATTTCTATTTGAATCAGTATTTCACTTAATAAAGCACGGATTGTGTTTTCATTTGTAATATTAGAAAATATATTCGACATATTCAGCAGCTTTTTTGTGTGTGTTGAAAGCGAGGTGTTATAACGATAATTAATGCAGTCTAAGTTTTTTAACGCTTATTTTGTTGGTGTAGTGAAACAGAATGACGCAAAAAAATGTACGAATACTTCGAAAAAGCATTTATCTGTGCTGTTAAGTAGGTTACCAAAGATTAGAAGAATTTTATTAAAATACATGAATAATAGATAACCTCGCGGGTGCCCCAAACAAACGGCAAATCTAATTTTACATGGGTTAAAAAATATGTATAAAAAAGTTCGCTCTATTTTCTATAAGGTCTTTTAAGTCAGAATTTTTAATCTCCAAATAGCCATCATTTAAAGATTTAATTTAATATTTAAAATAAAAAATGAAAAATATGTCTTAGTTTTCTGTTAATTTAAATGATTGCAGATGCGCATATTGATACATAATCAACAAAGTTTTTGGAAAACTGTTTCCCTAAGTGATTGCTTCCACCAACAAAAATTATCCTCTCCATTTACTTCCAAGAATACATTCAACTTTTCGAAACTAATGAAAACGTGCTTAATTTCATGCTCTGGCTAATGCGCGTTAAGAAACTTTCCCCTCTGCGCTTAGGGCGATATCTATGCTGAATCCTAACTTTCTCTCCTTTTTCGCGCCAAAGAACACCAACGATTTACAGGCAATTGATGCCAAACTTATCCATACTCGCCAATATGGCTGCACCTGCAAACCAATATCCATCCATGACTGACCAACAGCTCGTTACCAAGGTAACGTATCTCACTTGACTAACACTAGTGGCGATATTATAACTATTATCGGTGGGAGTGCGATCTGTATTAAAAGGTGGCTGGATATCAATTATTTTGCCTCAGCGGATCCGATTGCTTTTCCTTATTTTTGTTTTGTCGCCCACTTTAATCTGGAGATATGTTGCCATGGTTACCCTAGAGGATGGATAGAGAAAGCAAAAGTTTTGTGGTACCCACCGGGAAATTAACGTCATTTCTTCAAGAAAAGGGGTGCGTAGATAGAATAGAGACTTCAATTGTTGGAGATGGAGCTAATGGGATTCAGAGACCGTGACTGGAAGATTTGGACCTTCGATTCTCCTCGTGTATCAGATAAATTGGAAATATACAAGTTGAGTGGAAATTGTATAATACCGAAAAATGGATCACTGAGCTCTATTTCTTAATGATACCAAATATTTATTTAACACATATTTAAAGCTTCGAAAGCTAATAATTATGTATATTTATGTCTTATTAATTACATTTGCAGTTAATTAAGGCTTCCACTTTGGTTTCAAAAATTCGGGAGCAGTTGGAGTCGTGCTTTCTGAAAGAATTTCTTAATAATAAAACAAAGGCAATGATGACTGCTTTCATTGCTGATAAACTAAGACGCGAAGAAAATGACTAAATTTGGGCTTCTTAAACCGGGAGTTAAGACTCAAAGTGGGTTGATTTAAATAATTTTTTTGGATCAGTTATATTTCAAATATTCTTATGTCATACCTTTAATTATTTGTTATAAAATAGTTTAATAAATCATTTATAGTTTCAATAAGAATTTTTGAAATATTACTTTTTAAGGGAACTTATTTATAAGAATTAAGTGTATATTTTTATATATCTTTATCTATGCCGTCGCCACAAAAATCTACAGAAGTCAATAAGGTACAAATGCAGAAGAGTAAAAGTTACACAAGTGACTGAATCTAACACTGCATAATCTCTTTTGTTACTAGTTTCGACGCCGAAAGCGAAGACATGTGATGGCACATGATTGAAACCTTAAAGCTTGATCCGGCAATTCCGACCCTCTCAAAAGCCCACGGAAAAACTTGAATGAAAAGACTCTCGCAACAACATTACTTTTTGGAACTATGGGGAGTCCTAAGGGTCATCACTGGCCACGGTACCACCCTTCCCTAAGAGATACTTCCCACCATAGACGGAAGGAGTCAACTCCCACCTTTTTCTGCACACACCAGTGTGTGAAAACCAACCACCATGCTCGTTCTCAACTACGAAGGGTCCCCTCCCCTCCTGTGTTTGTAATCCAAATTTGTAAGAAAAGCAATCGTGGGAGCTATTTGGATTTCGATTACCTTTTTAAAGTTAAATACGATTTCTAAATTCCTGAGAAATGTTTCGATCAATGATCATTGAGCCTATCAATTTTGTTTCGTTATTGTGAGTATTCAGGTTTGATCATTTTCCTACCAATATACGTAGTTAAATTCGGAGGAAAAAAGACCATCTGATAGAGAGAGATGTCAACTGTATTCTTTTTATTGCAAGTGGACCGTTTTTCTTTTTTATTACATAAATGGAATGGGTCGTCTGGTTTCTCCACGAAACAAAAGGAAGAGGGCAAACTGTCTTTTTCTAAAGTGTTGAAAACTAAAGAAGAGGCAAGTGTGATAATAGTAAAATGTCAATCTGGTATAGAAACTGCGAAATCTTAGAATAATAAGGCTTCCGATTCTTCCTTCTGAATTCTGCCACTTTCTTTCCGTGAAACTGGATTTAGGAAAAGGGATGGTGCATATGAAATGATGAAGAACATGTATTTTTATAATTTGTTTGTCTAAATTCGTGTAGTACTGTCTTTATTTTTGCATATAAAGAAACAGTTTTGTTTTTAAAGCATCATTAAAAACTGATTTAGCACCTATTAGGGATTGATTTTACTGCTTCAAGTTTTTACACCGAGCTTCATAGTTTCTTATTATTTTCTGTTAGTATTGATTTTTATTCGCCTTATTGCAATATTTCAACGCAATAAAGGGAATGCACATACAGTAGCTTGTTGCAATTCTGTGCGTAGTGAAAATTTTGTAAAGAATGTCAGGTTATTTGAATTCGATTGAGAGCAGGATTTTTCGATAGAAGTATTTAATTTTCTGATGGAAGAGACTTATGAAAAATTAAAATATAATCGACTTAATTAAAATATAATTAAAAATATATTATATTTTAATTATTTATATTTAATATAAAATATATTAAAATATAAATAATTAAAATATAATTATATAATTAAAATATAATCGAAACACTTCAGATAAAATTAAAATATAATCGAAAACGGTTTTAGCAATTCCAGTAAAGCTAAATGGTCCGTACACTTTTCTCTGGGATTAAATAAAGAAAAAGGTAAAAAAATGAGTTATGAAAATATAAAAAAATAAAAATGAAATCTACAATTGCAAATTTCAAATTATCAAGTAAGAATATTATTATTTTAAGTCATTATTTTTCCATGATTAATTTAAGTCGTTAAGTAGTTTAAACAAACTTGAAAAAGCAAGAGCAGGTCAACCTGTCTAAAAAAAATCTGCTTTTAAAGACACGTACATTATTGTAAGGCAATACTGGTAGAAGCAGGGAAAAAGTATATGCAATTGAAAAGTGTTGACAAATGTTGCCGTTTACGCTCCATTATTTACGAGATTACGAGCTTCAATTATTCGTGGCTTTCAATTATTCAAAAGCTCCTAATGAAAACAACATCGTGTTTTCACATGATAAAATTGCTTCACATTTCACTGAAGTAAAATTTTGTGTCATTCCTTGCCTGTCAGTTTAACCATATTGAAAGATTCTGGTGTCTGCCGGAATCGGTCGGGGGAAGAGGAGCCATCACGAGCTGATCGAAGAGTGTTTAGCTAACGAATTGCTCGCTCGGTTCATCCGTCTCATTGCCGTGAAAGGCGCTTGAATGGAGAAAGAAGAAAGATGCAACAGAAAATATTATTGATTTCAGTTTGGAGGTGACCATCTGAAACAGGACGTTACATTTTCTATTAAATGTTGAACTAAATGAAATGATGGGGGGGATAATATGACATTGGCCTTTTGTTTTAAGTTTAAAAACCTCTATGAGTCTGTGAGCAAAATTTTAAATTTAAAAGTTTCAACTATCAAGAAGATCAATACAGTCGTTTGTCAAGCGTAAATATTTCTTAATTAGGTTAAGAGGGCTATTTGGATAGATCTACGTTCAAAGATCTTCATTTCTCCATTCAAAATTTTTGTAATTCCACAGAAATAGGAGCTATAATGAATTAAAAAATTGGACAGAATTTTGCATTTATATTTTTATTATTTTTCGGAAGATTCAACTTTTACCAAAAAGGGTGCAGCGTCGAGAAAAATGCCTTTTAAGCATTTTTCTGCTCGTTGAAATAATAAGTCAATCTTGCCATTCTAACTCTAAAAAACTGTATTAAAAAAATATATTTCCATTATTTTATCGGCTTTATAATGATCGATTTTTATTTTTTAATTGAAGAAATTAAATAAAGTCTATACAGCGCTTCGAATATTTATAAGAATGTATATAACATCCATACGACTCAGCGCAATTGTTATAAGTAAATGCGCTCATGCTTGCACTATTTTTAAAGGCCTTTATAATCAGAGAATTTTGAAAAATTGACTAATAAATACTTTGAATGGCTCCTTCCTCTTATTAATCAAAAAATTTCAAATCAATTAAATAGCATTTAGTGAGAAAGGGAATTATTTTGTCTAACACGTTACCAGGTTCAACGTCCACTTTCAGTGCTTGCATCAAATATATTTCAGGTGCAAGTAGTTAAATTACTTAATTTTTCCCATTAAATAAAAAACAGATAAGTTGTTTGATGCTGTAAGGGTTAAATCTTTGTTCATAGTTTTACCATCTTCCAAATTATTAATTTAATTTGAATTTAAATGAAATTATCTAGCATTCTTGTTGAATATTAATAGATATGTAATACGCAGAATTACAAAGCATTTAATAAACATTTTGTAAAAAAATTCATCGGAAAAAATTGGAAATTTTCTATTTTTTTAAATAATCCATGTTTATGATAATAGTCTTTAATAAACACAATTATAAAATATACTAATGCAATTAATATATAAGAACTTGCAAATGCAACATCTTGTTATTAGTAGCATCTGCCATGGACAAGCTTCGCCGAGGCATCAACGAGTTTTAAGCCGAAAAGAGCATCTCTTGTTTTGAAGTAGCGCCAACTAGGCTCAAAAGTTTGATTTAGCTACTCACGCATCACAGTCGTTGGCACAGCCCCTTTTTACAGGGGGCAGAATCATACACTTTACAGGTACAAAAAACAACAGAAAAAGCATGCCCAGACCAGAACTCAAACACGGGACACCCGGCTGTCAGCAAAGACGCGCCGCCCCCTATGCCAGGAAACCGGCACAAATGCCACATCACTCTTTTTGGAAAAAGCAGCTTCATATGAGCTGTTTTTATTATAATTTTTCTTGTTAAGAATATTAAAAGAATTTATCTAGTTTGGTTTTTTCCCCAAAATTCTGGTTGATAAAAAATGTTAAATATCAGTCATATTTTATTGTAATTGCACCAATTCTTTTCTACTCACTTTCAAATGCATGCTTAATAGAACTAAGGGATGTATTTGTAAAAATTTTGATTTGATAAGAAGATCTCAAAATGAGAAAACTCATATTTTCTTTAAAAAATGCAATGGAATTTTGATCAGTTTTTTTTTTTTTCAAAAAATAATATAGATGTCAAAACTTCCTCAGTTCTGTTAAATGCAATGTGAGATCCCCCTAAAAAATTCGGAAAAAATATTAAAAATTGTACAAGAAGAAGCATTTAAAAAATGGTTTAAAAAATTTAAAATTTTTTTTAAATATTTAAGTTTTGTTATATTGAAAAGGAAAAATATTTTTGAAATTTATCACTTCTGCCCAATGTATGTCTATCTATCACAAAATTTGAAAATTTGTTGGAGACTGAAGAAAAAAAGAATTAGGGGGTTACAGCATTCCCTTTGTTGAGATAAAATATTAACTCCTAAATGTTAAAATTAAGAAATTTAATTTACACAACTTTTTACTAGAATATGATTTCGTTTCAGCCCATGAATTCGAACAGAAAGAAAGAAAATTTAAGAAATATTCTTGGCAATCTTTGTCGGAGGGAGGGGTGGAAATAAAACTTTTATTGATCAGAAATTTTTACCTGTTGCTCCCTACGAGTGATACATACTCGGAAGGAACACAAAATATTTTAGTCCTCAGTTTCCTTTTTGTAAGTTTTCGTTTTATCATCAGACAGACTTCAATTAGATTTCAAATTAATCTCAGAACCAAAAAAAATCGTACCTAAAATTCAAATATCTTAAATAATTTTTGCGTGGGAAAGATTATAAATTAAAGACCAGTCATACCCTGTCTAACCAAACCGCCGCGAAGGCACACGGATTTAAATTACTAGGACTGAATGACCTGACCGCAGCAATAGCAACACTGGCGGTAACTGTTATTGAGTCCTAATGGCCGTCATCGGCCACGGTACGTCGATGAATGTAGCCTAATTCCCACCTATTACTGTACCTGGCAGGGTGACGAGATCCACTCACCATACTGAAATCATCTCATCCTCATTTCGAGATGCCCCCTCGGTGGGGGATCATTAAAAACAACAAAGAAATCTGTAGGATATACACCTGAGATCATTTTTGTGGAAAACTTGTATGGTCCAAAATCCTCAGACCTTTATTATTTGTGACACAATCCTTGACAAGATTCATGACTCGAGAAAACTCGAGAATGGTCTGTAATGTGTTTTAATTGCTCCCCAGAGATTGGAAAAGCAATGCTGCTCGAGTGGCAAAAAATTTATTTCAAAAGTTTCCTGACTTCATAATAAAATAAATGTTATGCGTTTTATGCAATCCGGTAAAAATGAATCCGAAAATGTTAGCCAATTAGGATTTTTTAATATTTAGTTGTAGTGTTAAAATAATTTACAAAAAAGAATGGCTTTACATTTGCAGAAGTTCCAGTAAAACTTTTCTTAAAAGTCTCTATATGCTCTTTTGCGATCACAATTTGCTTTAAGAGCTTTAGGATCAGGTAAATGACATATGTAATACATTGTACTAATATCATTGATATGATATCAGTGCCTATTTTTCTAAAAAAAACACATTAAATTGAAAAAAAGTAACTCCCAACAAAGAACTATAATCGTAATCTGCTATAAGATATCTCGGTTAGCTATAAAGTTTCTGCTCCAATCTTTTCTTGTTTGGCATCAATCTGGCAGCCTTACGAGTTGTGGTAGAACTGGAGGTGGATTTCCAACAATCAAACAAATTAGCTTGTAACGTGATCGAAACTTCAATGGCATTGTTTCGCATTTCTAAGAAAGGATTAAATACTTGTGTACTATTACAAAGTTTCATGCGTAACAAAAGTAATTCCTCATTTAATATTTGATAATGTGTTTTATCATACTTGAAAATAAAAAAAACTGATGATACGATTAGATATTTCAACATTAGTTTTAATTATTAAATGCCCTACAATATTAAAAAGGTATAACAATTTATTAATAATGTATAACAGATGAATTAATATTAGTAAACAGCTATAGTTATGTCTAACAAAGATTCTAAATAAAAATTAATTAGTCTTTGAGGTAGAAGAAAGGGTTCATCAATCCAAAATTTAATTCCTTATTTCAAAAAATTAGAATGATTTCTCTTCCAATTAGCAGGAAAAAATAAGTATCTTTCCTGATTCAAACTCCGATTTTAATGATTCAGTTACTAACGAATAATAAGGATTTAGTTACAAGGAACACTTGATAATTTTCTTTAAAATCGTTCAAAACCTCATTGAAAAAAAGCATTTCCTTCGTTTAATAACAACCGTCCGTTTGAAACAAAAATATTTAATTGTAAGAAAAGAAGAGGAGGAGCTCGAACTAAAGATTTAAAAATATTCAATGGAAAATAATTTTTTTCTCAAGTTTGTCTGATAACAATTTCATTTTAAGATTATATCGAAGGAACTCGTCTCCGCTATCAGAATGAAACAGAAAATTTAAGAAAATGAAAAACTAAAATCAGATCTAAGCTTTAAGAAAAAATGCATCCGCAGAGCAGTAAATTGCTTTTGCTTTGAAAGAAAGCAAAAATTAAAGTCCGCTCTCTTTTTCTTTTCTTTTTCAACAACTGCAAATAACGTTCGAAAAGAATCTTTTCGCCATTTATTTGGAAATTTAACACATCCACAATTTTATTATTTCCTCCATCTCACGTACCTCCGAGGATCGGACCTGGGGAGCACATAACGGGTTTAAGACCTTCTCCAAAAAATCGTTTGATTCGGCTTTTGGAAAATAGCTCCGGGTTCTAATTACCTACGTGCTAATTGCGGCAAGAATCGCAATGAAATTATGGAGAATTACAATCGTTCGTCTTTTACAACCACTGGGATCTCTCGTTCTCTTGCTCGGTCCTCTTTTTTTTAATTCCTTGTCGTCTTTCTATGTTTTGACCGATGGCAACACCTTTATTCGAGACTGAGGACAAATTTTGTGTTTATTTCAGCTAGCTTTAATTGAGTCAAACGGCAGGAAGGATAGGAAGAATACGTGTCTTTCAACTCCACTTTTTTTTAAAAAAAATCATTAAAAGTGCTTTGTTCTTTGTTCTGTCTTGAACAATGGAATTTGTATCCAGAGATTTCCCAATGGAAACCATTCTTGTTCGTTCATTACAAGGAACGTCGCGTACAATTTGATATTCCAGATGATAGTTCTCAATAGTTTTGTTTTTCTTTTGGAAGGATCTTATGAGCATTAAGACTAATTTATATCGCTAATCTGAAATAAAAACAGGCTCCATTTAAATAATTAAATCTTGTTCTATTATTGGAATGAAATGATTTTATTAAAAATAAATTTATATATGCTTTGATATATGCATTTAAAGACTGAATAATTTACCCTGAAATTCAACTTTAAAATGCATACATTTGTTGCATAAAAGTGAGATTTACCTACCTGCTAATACGAAAATTAAACTTATATTGTTTCTTTAATTCTGTTATGTGCAGGGTGACCCTAAATTCATGGACCAATATTTAAGGGTAGCTAAAATACAAATAAGCAAATCTTTTTCATACTAATATAGCTTCATAATGCAGACTGTAGGATGGAATGTATAACATCTACCAGACTTTCAAAGACTCCGATAAAAAAAAACCTTACAAAACTTTCACTCTCCGCTGTAATTGTTGGAACAGCTGGAATTTTCGAAAGAGTATAAGTTAATTACTTGATAGATGCTACTATGCCTGTATTGATGCTGGAGGTGGCACATTTGTGCATTTCCTGAAATAATATGTAATTAAAGAGCTTTTTTGTTTTTTACGCTGACCCTTTTCATTCTTTAACCCAAATTGCCTGTACAAAAAATGCTTCTTAACATTACATGCCCTTAAAACGTGGAGCATGAATCTAAGAACCCCTATATAGGTTGAAATTGAGCCTTTTAAAAAATTACTTTGATGGAACCCAATTTTTCTCCAGCACCGTAGTCCCGAATGGACTCTGGTCTTCCATTAAATGCATTCCTATTCTTCATTAAGATTTTCTAATTTATTACCTTAATGGTTTTCAAGTCTTTTTCCCCACCAGTCAATCCATCCATATTGTAATATTCATCTAATTTGTTATGATTTAGCAAAAATGATGATGCCAATGATTTAACAAAAGGCATCTTTATAATAAATCGATTGCTATTCAATCCACAAATGCTTTTATAAATAAATATAGGTCCTTAATAAAATACAATGTATAAACATTCCATTGTGTCCCAAAGCATAATGTCCCATGACATTTTCCATAAGACGGTCAGATATTTCTTTCATTGGATTTCATAACAAGAAGTATGCGTTGGGTTGGGATTTTAATTCCAACCCCAATTTACAGCCTGCAGAGCCAGTCCCCTGATAAAAACCACAAGGACAAGATGCTGGCTTTTCCTTCACACCTGTCCACTACAGCTCACTGGGTATAGAACTCAATTACGTTTCTTATCCTTCCGAGCAGCAAGTTATTCTGAGCATGGCTTCTCAAAATTTATCTCTTTTTGACGAAAGAATGCTTCAAAAAGTATCAGATTCAAGTAAGAATTTTTTAAAAAAAGAAATGAACATTTTTTTAATCTTTTGCTTCCACACTTGTGGATTTCCGATAACCACAGCAAAAGCACCTAATTCTTTTCGCAAACTGATTCTCCCAACCCCAAGTCCCCGACTTTTCCCTCATATTAGCGATTTGTAGTTTCTAACAAAATATTCTGATCTGAATCTAAAAAAACTACTACATCTCGGATGGGGAAAATATTTTACATTCTCAGTCTTAATTTTTCAACCTTCCTATAATTTTTATCATTTTTCTATAATTAAATTAACTATTGCATATTTTTCTTCAAAGCATTTTTTTTCACATATGTTTAAGAGCCTATGTCGTCAAAAGTTTCTCATGAAATAAGGCAACTTTTGTAAAAACATTGTTTGTTTCATTGAAAATTTTGCCTTAATACCTTTCTATCTGTTTTGAATCATCGCTTTTGGCAAAATAAAAAGAAAACGCTCTCCAGGCTTTCGACGCTGCGATCATTTCAAATGAATTGTGAATTTCGGCACTAACAGTAATTTGATTTTTTTTAAAAAAATTATACAATAGTAGTACTAAAAAAGTTAAAGTGCATGAACCGAACGTTCCTAAATGAAATGGTCCTAAATAAACCAAAATGTATGCTACTGAGTATGATTTCAATTATATATTTGTGTCAACTAAGCAAGCTTTGAAACTGATGAAATTAATTTGCATCTAAAATTTTTATGCTGTTTCTTTCTACCAACAATATTGTTTCGCATTACGAACGAGACCTCATTATAAATATCTCATATAAATATAAGAGGTGAAAATTTCATTTCTATTTATGCAAAAAATAAGCTCAAATCTTAGCTATAATAAAACCACAACTAGCTTTCGTTTCTTAAATTCTTTTATTTACCTCACTGAGTTACCACTTACAGTTTTCTAATTGTAAAAAGAAACATAACGATTACGATTAAAGTAAGCGATTCTCAACACTACCACCTTTTGCATTGATTTCATCAAGACAAAACCTACTAAAATGATCAAAGTAGACAAAAAAGTGAAAGGTTTGAGAGTGAAGAAACCTTAAATGATTTTACAACTGACACGAAAGGGTTTTATTACAGAAATATAAAGATTAGTACTTAAAGTCTCTAAAACAAAGACGATAAAGTCCCTTCCAGTCAAAGGTCAAGTCTCTTTGGCATTTTCACTCGATGACCTCTTCGGGTACACTTTGCTTCAAGTGTCTGTAGAATATTGTCTCCAAACACATCAGCACAAGTTTCTGGGGTATTGTCTCCAGACGCATCAGCACAAGTTTCTTGGGTATTGTCTCCAGAAGCATCCAAACTCTGTTCTACGGTATGAGGGTTGTTAGTTGGTAAAGCTTCAGATATTATTTCTAAAGGAAAGAGTAGCTGTAAAGGCCTAATAAGAGTAGTTATGCGCCAGCTTCACTCGAGCAACTCTTTGTTTACCATCCTTACCCGTGATCAACTCCTCGACCCATGCTAAAGGCCACTCTATTCTCTTAAAATTATCAGATCCCACAAGAACGATATCACCCAACTTCAATTTGTAGCGTGGTTTATCTTCAGGAATTTTAACTAGCATAGCGAGATATTCTTTTTGGAACCTCCTGCTGAAGCTCTCACGAACCTTTTGAAGGTAACGTAATCTCACTCGTAAATGGTTTCCGTCAATCATATCTAGGTCAATAGTGTTTCAGAGTAGAGGAGAAACACTCTCACGCAAAAACTGGGCAGGGGTTAAAGGCATTGGCTCTTCAGGTTCCTCAGATATGTAGATCAAAGGTCTTTGATTGATGGTATATTAGCAGTCAGTCAATACAGTAAGCAACTCTTCGTAGTTGAGGTGAGCTCTGCCAATATTCCTCTTGAAAAGATCTTTGAGAACTCTAATCAGGCCCTCCCACCATCCACCGTACCAAGGTGCACTTGGGGGATTAAAATTCCACTTTATTTGTTGTACCACACAGTCAGCCTGAATAGCTTCCCAGTCTAAATTTTGAAGTACTCTTGATATACCCTGAAGATTTGTCTTGATATACCCTGAAGATTTGTACCTTGGTCTGTGTAAATAACGCTGTATTTCCCTCTACGCGCAATGAATCTTCTCTGGGCCTGAATGAAGGTATCAGTTGACAAAGACGTTACCAACTCGAGGCGAACGACCCGATACACCACACAAGTAAACAATATGATCCAAGACTTGGTACCTACCCGCAGAAAGACTGGGCCTGCTAAATCCGCACCAGCAACTTGAAAGGCGGCAACTCTTCGTGCACGATCAGCTGGTAATAGTGACCACTCTGTTGTCGCATGTTTTACAGAATGTCTCTTACAGGGAATACACTTAGACACCACTTCCCTGATAATCCTCCGTCCTCTGGGGATCCAAAATCTTTCTCTCAAATGTTCCAATATAGTCTGTACACCAGCATGATTTAGAGTCTTATGTGTATATTCAATTAAACGTTGAGTTATTGGATGATCAGGAAGTACAATTGGGCATTGAAAATCCTCGTCATCTACACTAAATACAAGGCATGTTCTGACTTTCATTACTTCTTCGTCTTCATAAAATTTCAAGGAAGTTTCATGCTTTCTCCTGTTTACTTCTGACCATTCACTCTGAATCAATTTTATTAGACAAAATTCAGCACTTTGGAACTCTTCTCTGATTACTGGTTCTTTAATCTTTCCTTGAATTTTTCTAGATTTCACACAGAAACGAAGAATCCAAGCAACCACCCGTACTATCATTGAGTATTTTGAAAAATATAAGAATCTTTGACTCGCTACTTCTTTTTGTACACTTGTTGCGCTCGTCACTATCTTCCTGCATTCCTTCAACGCTTCCTCCGGACACGAGAAGCTTGTTTCCGGCCATGACCTTTCAGCTTCTCTAAACCATAAGGGGCCATTCCACCATTTCTGTTTGAAGAGGGAATACAAATACAGGAACGAGATGGCAAATCTACAGAGTTTAATTCTCCTGGTACATGTCTCCATGCGTTGATGTCCGTCAGCATTCTTATTTCCTTTACTCTATTCCCGACAAAAGTATTCCAAGGTTTTTGCTTCTTAATCCATGCTAACGCAACCATACAGTCACTCCAAAAGAATGTCCTAAGAGGCAATTTCAGAGATTCTTGAATAGATTTATATGACTGAGCAGCGATGGCAGCTCCTAATAATTCCGCTCTGGGAATAGTTGGGCGGTTCATTGGCATTACTATGGATTTTGCAGCCACCAAATTTACAAAAACCACTCCTTGATTTTCACTTCGCAAGAATGCACAGCAAGCGTAAGCAAATATTGATACATCTGAAAATATGTGTAAAGTTGCATCGTCGAATTTTTCTGTAAACATTCTTCTTGGAATAGAGCATTTTTGGATGAAACTTAGATGCCTTGCTCAACCATGAAACCTCACCTTAAGATCCTCAGGAAGTTCCTCATCCCAATTCAATTTCATTTTCCAAGCTTCTTGCAGGATCAATTTTGGAACCAGCATTGCAGGACAAGAAAATCCTATTGGATCGTCTAACTGTTTACTATCGAAAGTAATGTTCTTTTAGTTAGTGACAGACCTTGTTCGACAGATGTTTAATGGAAAATACATGATATTTCCTCTGTCTCACAATTCCATTCAAGTCCTAGTACTGTGTGAATGGAATCTTCTGAATTACCTGTATTAGACCAGCATCGTAAATTAAAACATACAGCGACTATTATCTCAATAGCTTGTCTCTTTAGAACTGAAACTCATCTTTGTCTTTCACACTCGTAACCAGGTTATCCACGTAAAATCCATCTTCTATTTTGCTTCTTGTGAATATCATATCTTCATCTTTAAATTTCTCCTGGTCGTGATGTAGTATTGTTGCATTTAGCAGGAAATTGGAGATAGTAATTCCAAAAACGACACGGCAGTGTCTATATTCGATAATAGTTTAACGTTCAGAATCCTTGCACCATAAGAATCTCAGCACATGTCTACCTAGAGGATTCACACTCATATGTAAAAATGCTTGTTCTATGTCTGAAATTACTCCCTTGGCATACCATCTGAATCTGTTTAGTAATGGAGGATTTGTTGTGCCAAACTTGGTCCTGGTCCTGTACTCAAGCAATCATTTAATGAAGC
Source organism: Argiope argentata (assembly GCA_026289955.1). NCBI lineage: Eukaryota > Metazoa > Arthropoda > Arachnida > Araneae > Araneidae > Argiope > Argiope argentata. The sequence goes on along the minus strand of JAOUZG010031957.1, from coordinate 1,855,955 downwards.
ACCGCCTTTATTCTTGAAGGAACCATCAAACACAGATCGTATTTTTGTTGTAGCACTTGATAACTTTATTACCAGTCTGTGTGGTAAGTAGTAAGCTGGATTCTTCCCCTCTGGAAACTCAGCTTCTTCTATAATTCCTTCTCTCTTCCAATTTTAAAAAACTTCGTTATACGCGATGAATAAGACTTCTTGCATTAAACGCTTCGTAACAGAACGAAGTCTGGATGCGGTTACTTCACGATTGTTGTACAAGGGAGGATGTCCAACCAACCAAGGCAGTGTAACTTCATAACGTTGCTCATCGTTAACTTTTAGTGTTCCTTTAAAATGGATTAATGTGTCTTTTTCCTTTAGCTTCTTCTCACTCACTTCTGTTGTATCGTTTATGCCCAAAATTTCTAAATCCCAAATGTTTTGCAATTCGAAACTCTTCAAAGCCAAGTATACCATACTAAAGACTTTTTTCCTTCCAATGCCCAAGATTAGCCAACAAACCAATTTCAGCCTTGAAAATCTCCACTCTCCCGGTTAAAACTCTACCAAGGATATCCGCCCCATAGGTGGGGCATTTCTACCTACATCAGTTAACACTATTCCCTGAGAGGAGAGTTCAGAAATCAGATTGTTGTCTTGAATTCTAGGCAATGACGTACATATCTTTGGCTGATCTAGGAATGAAACTTGTATGGAATACTTCCCATCTAAGCCTTCAACGCTGACTTCGCATTTTCCATGTTTAGCAGCAAGTGTGGTTCCTCCTCCAAATAAACTATGTGACAATATTTTGGTACCTGTAGATTGAAGATTCAACTCTTTAACTAAACTAGTTTCAATATATGACCGCTGCGATCCATCATCCAATCTTTATCATTATTACGAAGTTTTAACATAACGGTCTTGAGATAAACTTCTCGTTTTGTAGACTGGGAAGAAAGCAAAGTCGTGGATTTCTCTTCTTCATGCTCAGACTCTCTACAAGGCTGACTGACAGATCCCTTGCTGAGATTCGGACACATTATCACATAAAGTCGTTGATTTCATAACAGACACCTCACTTTGTTTCTACAATCTCGGAAAAAATGTCCCTTTTTGAAACATAATAAACAGCATTTTGCATGCTTAACGGCTTTTTCTCTTTCTTCCAATCTCATTGCAGAAGCTTTTCGACAATCTTGACTATTGTGAGGCTTATGGCAAAACAGACATTCCGGCTTTATATAAGATTTTTCACTGATTGATGATATTAAAGCAGACGCTATCGGTTCATCTTAAAGAAAAGTTTCTCGCCTACCTTTTTTGTCTTCCAAAACCATTTTCTGCTAAAACTCAATGTTCTTCTCCTTCCACTTCATGAGACAGAAAAGCCAATAACGCTTCTAACAAACTTTCTTTTGTGGCGTTCATCATATCTTCTTCGCCAATATTGGTATTTAATCTGTGTCTGCCCCGCGCCTTCAAAACATCAACAGGTAAACACGTTTGCAACACTAGGTACAACATCGCTGTGTAGTTGTTTGTGGTCACACCTAAAGTTTCGAGGGATCTTAGGTTTGAACCCAATTGATCATAAAGTTGAGCAAGTCGCACATTTTGGCGATTTAGAACTAAAGTTAAAAGATCTCTAATGTATACTTCAATTAATAAATCAGTCCTTCTGAAATGAGACTTCAAGTGGTCTATTACCTTTGAATGATTTTCTTTGGAAGGTGGATAGCTCTCAACGACGTATCTCACTTTCGTATTTGGCTTAACAGAAGCTAACAAGTATTGAAATTTATCGTCTTCATTCAAGCTATCATCTTTGTGTATGCGAGAAAATTGTCCCCAAAATGCTACCCAAGTTTTTGGATCAACTTCATACTCTTTCAAAACTATTTTTGGCAGCTTCAAATTCGCGCCAACTTGGGACTGAATACTGCATAAATTGGCGACTAACTCTGTCTGAACATAAGAATCATAAAATAATTCCACTTCAATAAATTTACTTCTATAAGATTCGGCCAAATCAAGTTCTTCTTCAGAAATATTAGTTAATAAACTTATTTGGGAATCCAAATCAAACAATCTATTCGATTTATCAACAATTTTGTTATAAACAGTATGAAGCTCCTTACTTTCCATTTCGTCGGATCCTTGCAACTTCTCAAATTGTTTACAAGCAGTAGTAAAAGCACGACGTAAATGGGTTCTAATTTTCTTTAAATCATCCAAAGTACTTTTAGTATCTTTTTCTAAAGCCATTTTCACAAAATATTCAAAATTAGACCTTTAGACAAACTTACAGTTTCTGCTCGCACAATACAAACAGAAGTTGTAAAAATTCTTATCTTTTTCTTATTCAAATTTAATTTTTGAAGCTATGTTATTATGACAGCAGTCGAATTGTACAAAATTTTTTCAGGATACTTTTTTTCTCTCTTATTTCGATCGATATAAAAAGTATTTACAGATATTTTTCTTCAGCTTCGTTTTTATTTCCATGAGTCTAATTTTCTGATACCGCTTTACTTAGTGGTGGCGGGTTGGTTCGCTGGACTCAAGAAGAATTTCCAAAAACAAATTGAAGCATTAATCTTAAATTTTAACCCTTAAATTCCTTCTATATAAACACGTACTTAAAATTAATTTCAAAATTTCTTCTCATATTAAAAAGAAAAAACTCGTTTTCCAAATTTCGAATTATTTTAAATTTACTCATAATTTTATTAATTTCTTATCACGTTTGATAATACTTTTTAAGAACTTTATGATATAAAATTAATTTTATAAGATTATTATATAATCTTTCTCGAAGTTTTATTTAAATTCGGAAATTCAGAAACTCCATATTTCTTGTTACACTCAAGATTAAATTCGAGGGCCGATTTCCGGGAGATATCTCAAAAGTTAATGCCAATAGAATTGTTGATACTTATTGTTTCTTGAAAAAATTCAATTCAGTAGGATTATTTCAACTTCAAAAGAAAATACATCAACCTAAAAGCCTTAAAATATACTTCTTTAGTTTAATTCAAGAATTCTTTAATGAAGTTTTCGTCTAACCTTTGCTAATTTGTAAAACAAATTACTCGATCAAATTTTAAAAAGTATCAGATGCTTGCGAAAATTTACTAAGCGATGCTTTCAAGCAATAAAACCCTATATTGTGAAAGATCATTTACCTTTTTTAATTGTAATTTTCGTTCAAAATCTTACCACTTCTTGAATTGTTACTTTTTCATTCGTAATTGCAAATTATCTGAGAAAGCTCATATGAAATTAGTTTTGGAATAATTGTATCCCCATTCCCTCCATAGCCGATACATTTATGATTTTTTTTTATTTCCTGAGTTTTTCAGAACAAATAAGTGCGTCGTAAGTATTATTAAAAAATTATTGAAATATGAATGTGATTAAATACAGAGCATTACTATTTTTTAAAAAAATATTTTAATTGAAGATTTATGGTAAATATATTTCTTCTCAAATTCAATTTTGAAACGTATTGATATTTTGATGCATTTGAAATTTGAAGCAAAACTCCGTTTCTTGATTAATGAAGCACGGAATTTCGTTCAAGACTTTATTTGGTATTTGAAAATAAAATAAAAATGTAGGAATAGGGTGGTCTTGTTAATCGAATGCCAAAATATGAACACAATAAAACCACCTTAACTGATGTGCATATCTACTTTACGTTATAAGATTTCTATCTGAGAATTTATATTATGGAGAATTTTCGAAACAAAATAAGATCTCTTGATTTGGGTTTTTAATAAAAGAGAGAGGAAAAAAAGACCAAATTCTTTTTTTCATTATTATTATCTTAATGCCAATCGATAATGTTTAAACATAAGATTTTAATAAAATCCACAAAACTGTTTTGCTTTACATTTGAAAAAAAAAGAAAAGACTTATAAAATTGTGTATGCTTAGTAATAATTTAAGAAAGATTTTCTTCCATTCCGAAAACAGCATTATACCTTTCAGACCTAAATCTTTCTCCATTGAAAGAATCCGTAAGTCAGCGCAAATTAGATCCCCCCGTACTACCTGCTGGTGCTCTCGTCCTTCACTATCGAAGTAGCAATGCGTGGGCGAGAACGTTGAGCCTGGAAAAAGACTTCCTCACAGATTTGAATGGCAAAACCAAGATAGCGAAAACCAATTTTAACATATCCGAAGAGGACGAAATAAGACATTTCTTCCCGTTCAGAAGCGTATTTGATTAGCGGAAAAACACTTCTGCTGTGCTTAAAGGGTAAAAATCTAATGCCATAACCTATTCACACTGCGCTACCAGATATACTGAATAAAAAGAGAGAGCTCAAAAATATCTCATGTTTACCTGCTTCATATATGACAGCAATGATAGAAATGCGGAGGGTTGAAATTGGAGAGAGTAAAAACCTCTGACCAACAAGTCACCACTACTCACCAATTCCCGGAATATGCACTTTAATCGAAATCATAGAGCCTTCACAGTGACGAAGTAATGAGATTTTTTTTAAAACTGCGTCAGTGTTTAGCATGCCTGAACAGTCTATATAAAATGGAAGGTCAATTTTCACACACTTTGACTGATTTGAATGATATTTGAAATACATGCTCTTTATCCATTAGGAGGATTTATCAAGGTATTAAAAAGTTTTTATAAGCTTCTAACGAGGATGAAATGGGAATTGCTTTTGGTGAAACATTAAATTTTTTAAAGTTTCCATTCACAACAATGAAAATATAGTTCAGAAATTTACTTCCAAATATGTTTGAATGTTAATCAATTATAGACTAAGAACAAAAAATTTTACAAGAACGAAACTGAAAAAAATTGAAAATTTAACTTACTACTTATTATTTAAAGCGGTGCAAAAATCATTTTTCTGATGGAATATTTTGAGTAATTATTCCAAAAGAATCTCAAAATCTAACTAATTTTTAATTAATTAATTTTAAAAAAATGCTTTGAGATGCACATACCCAAATATTGTACATTCTGCATATTTTGGAAGCTCTTGATCCAAAGACATGGCGTGTAGAATGCCAACACACACAGAGACCGATACAAATATGCATATGCACATTAACCATTATTGTAGTAAAGATTGCTTGTATACTAGATATTTAGATTTTGTAAAAAAAAATTCAATAACAATTGCGCTGCATTCGATTGCAGTTCAATATTCTTTAGCAATTTTTCGTTCCATTTTTCAATAAAAACATTGCATTGTAAAATAGTAAAATGTTTCAGTACAAAATGAAGAATTTTTCATTCTAGATAATAACACAAGGACAGTGAGGCAAAATAATTGTTTAATATAAAGTAACCAGGATTGAATTTTTGTTTGAAAAAGAACGAAAGTTTTGATGAATGCAATACTTTTGTGCACAAAAAAAAAAAACCAGTGATCATAGATAATACAAAAAGAAAAATCTCCAAAGCAAAATTAAATGACATAGTATGCACTCTTAAGAAATAAAATTACATTATTTTGCTTTCATTAAATTTGTTTTAACAAATGACAGTATCCATTCATAAAAAATAAGAAAAAAATGTACAGGAAGGAAATAAGAAATATTAAAATGATGATGATTTTGAAAAAGGGAAAGATAGTTGATAACAATAAATTTCTTTTTATCAAATAACAAACACCAAGAATAAATATAATAAAAGAGTGAAATAGAATAAACATACTTTGCATTAATGATTCACCTTTATGTAAGATAGTTATATTTATTTCTTCGGAAAATGAATAAGTACAATTTCATAAACATTAGTTAATAAAAGTTTTTATTTATAATATTATTGTGAAAAATATCGAGGGATTAATTTCTTTATTTGCACAGAAAAAAAAGCACATATTATTTTAATCTCAATAATAAAAGGTTTTTAATGTTAAAGTTTGGGTATAATACCATGATGAAGATTTAAAACAAAAGAAACAGAGGAAAGATTAAGATTTTTCAGGCAAACAAGTTTTTTAGAAGCAAGACTTAAAAGACTGTATTATCTCTTCTTAATTACCACGATAATAGTTTTTTCCCTGTCTCAACTTTTATCTTGAGTGTTTTATGCTGTCATTAAACTTAATTAATAATTTGTTCTTTTTACCTGATAGTTTTGTTCGAAAAAAAACCGTTCGGATTAAGAGTCAACTCCATTCGTGAATTAAAATTCGAAATTTTTAAAAATTTTTTTTGTTTTTTCCAAAAAATTTTTTCTTTTTTTTATATAGTTTTTTTTTTTTTTTGAAATCTCGTGATAAAGAATAAGAGTTCCATTTTTTAAAGAAGTTTTGAAAGTTTGCCAAAGTTTTCGTTCCCTCTAAGTTTCTACGTATTTTAAAGAATGTTATGTCTGAAAAATGAAGTTAATGATCTTCCTAACATTATAGAATAGCACAGACTGTTCATTAAAAAAAATTTTTTTTGTCGATCTTATTAAATCTTCCGGGATGTCAACTGTCGAATGGGATTCGCTAAATGCCCTTTAAGTATCATTAGTCAACATTAATTTTTTTTATAAAGAGCTAATATTTCCCAATTGAAATTAATGATTCAAAAATGGGAAGTTAATTAATTTCAAAAATGGATTTTGGAAAAAAAATGAGAATAAAACCCAATCAGGTTTTTTTTATCAGTTCCGAGGAAAAAAAATTACTAACTCTGCAGTTATTGTCGATCTTACTCTTAATTTGCAAATTTAATTAAAATATTCAAAAGAAAAATTTGTTTTTTATTAACAAATTTATATTAATGTTAATTTCTAGTTTTTCATTTCTAAAATTAAATGTGTATTTTTAAGGATATTGTTTCTCCTCCCATGTAAATTGTAGGGTGTAAAAATTAATTAAAAGCTTCCTGTTTCTTAATTGTATGCTATTTTGTACTAATACAAAAATATCTGTATGAATTGAACCTTCTGCCTACCAAAGCCTACCAAGCAGAATATTACTTTAAAACCATTGTTAACAAAACCATCGTTATTCCCAAACTCTGGCATAACCCTCCGGAATGGTCACCTAGAAATGAGGATGAGAAGCTTCCGGCACGGTGGTTGGTTCCCGCCACTCTGGAGGGTAAAAAAAAGGGGGAGGGGTCTTGGCTTCTCCCATCGAGGACGAAACGTACTTCCTTAGGGAAAAGCTGTACCGTGGCCGGCGATGGCACTTAGGATTCAACCACAGTTCCCAACTGTCGCGGATTGTGCATGGATGGCATTTCCGGCTGTGCATGGAGGGCGGTCTCACCTGTAATTTATATCATGCTTTTACATTCTGGTTGGATTTTGTGTGACAGACACGGAACCCAACGGTGGTACAATCTACCGTGGGCTTTTTGTGTTGTTATTGTGAATAAATAATATCGAAAGACCCCGAGTTGGAATTCATTTAACAAGGCACCTCAACTGAACATAGTTGCATCACCAACAGTGTTAATGTAGCAGCGGTTTAGTCATTCAGTTTTTATCCGTGCTCCTTACAGGCGGGCCGGAGAGTCAGTGATATGACTTATATCGGGCATATGATGGTATTTTTTACTAGTTTCGCCTTACGAGACTTTCAATTTGAAGAATTTTACATTTCTTAAAAAAATTATACAAAAGGAAGCATTATTATAATTTTTTCCAGTTTATGCTGACTTTAATTGATAAAATGCTAATAATATAAACACTACTCTGTTTATCTTTTTACTCTTTCTCATCAAAATTCGATATGAAGTTGATTGCCTTTTTATCTAGATACCGGTCCAAAATCGTAATAAAATTGTTAGTGAATTTATTTTGCCAGAAGTACATGTAAAAATAATGGAAAGTAAAAATTAACTAAAAATCGGGATATTTCACAATGACGTCGAATCCAACACTAACATCCCACAGAATGTAACTATGTGGAATGAATATATTTAACAATAATTACTAAAAGAACGTTTTTGAAAAAAAATGCAAAAGTGGAAACAGCCTAAAAGGAAATGAAGTAAAAATAAATATATATTAAAATCTCTTATCAGTTAATTATATTGCTTGCATAAAATCACAGAAATTGTTTGAATTTATTTATTTATTTTGAAAAAATGGGTAATCTTCTTTATCAATAAAATCGACAAACTTCTGCAATAAAAAAATTCGTCATCTCTCTCTCTCTCT
>JAOUZG010031957.1:1836794-1847433 GCA_026289955.1 Argiope argentata | reverse complement strand
GTAACAACTGTGTACATTATTTTCTAATAGCTCTAAAAGCGAAAAATTGATGTCTCAAATGTGATAAATGGACAATTTATTGCCTACGCATTTTGAGGCTTATAAAACTTAAAACCAAAATAGCATCCTGCTCTCACATGAAAAAAAGTTTCTTCTGAGTTATCCATTCTTAAAATGTCCATGTATGAACAAATATACTTTCTTGTTACCTCTTAATTGAATTGTATGAATGTCTAAAACATATATTTTCAAATAAGTTAAGTTTTCCAAATAAAAAGTCAAAATAGAGCCATACTCAGACTTAATTCGGTAAAAAATAAAGTGAGAATCCGATAAAGATCTCAAGTATTTTATGAACTTTTAATTGAATAAATATGAAAATCTTTTCCTAAAAGAAAAAGTGTGACTGTACACTTAGAGGAGTCATAATACAATAGGTGTTTGATGAAGGCTTGGCCAAACAGTAAAAATTTCTTATCTGTTTTCAACATTTTTTCAAAACTCAAAAGAAATATTTAAGAAGTACATTTATATAGTATAGTTACTTTCAGAATCTAGTAATAATTGATTCAACAATTATTCAGCTAAAATTCTTAAACTATTTAGAAAATATAATGAAATTAGAGGCATTAAATTTAAATTTGTATTATTATTACAGAAAGCCATATCTGTCATTTAGCAATTTTTCAAATCTTATTTTTCAAATTTTCTTGATTTTTGCTTTGTAAGCACTTTGATTTTTTTTCGTATCTGAAAAGATTGAATTATGAAGTTGAATATCCCTCACTATTTGATGTGTAATTTTAATAAAAATACTCAATTTTTTTGTATTTGCAAATCTAAATATTTAGTAAATTGATTTATATAAGGGAATATTTTTGATGTGCATTGTACGAAATATTTCTTTCCAAGACTTCGTAATATTTAGAATAACCTATTTAAAAAGGGGAAAAAAACTCGTTTTTTTTAAAACCAATAATAGTTTGGTTTTTTAATTAAAATTATTTTTTAAAAAAATTCTAATATCATATTTTGTACAGAAATGTGTTTTCGGTTCTTTTAAACAATATCTACCATGCTTAGATATGCTTGATGGTACGAAACTGCTATACTATATAACCTATTAATTTATCAAAAATTAGACTGACTCTTCATATCTATTTCACATAGATGTTTTCCAGATATTTGAAGCATCGACGAGCTAAAGTATTTCTCATGTAAGATGAAATTTGCTTTCACTAAGTTTGGATATTTTTTGCCTTTTTAATTTTTCAAAACAGAAAGTAAGATAAGAGAATAAGACTTAATTTTTTACAGTGAATATTTATAAAGAAACATACTCCTATTTCCATCCAAAACAAAATACTACTCTTTTTATAAAATAAGAATAACAATTTAAAAGAAGAACTCAAAGTTATTAACTCTTGAAAAGAGCTCTTATTTGATCCTTTAATTACAAACGATACTTTAAAGTAGTGCCGTTTAAACTATGCTGATAACTTAACGATATGACATGTTTTTTTAAAGTATTTGAAAGAACACGAAGAACGTATTTCCAATAGAAAGCAGGGGATATGAATTAGAAATAGCATTATAAATTTTTTATTATTAATTTAATTAATGAAATTATTTAAATTAAATAAAAATAATTGTTTTCCTTTTTTCAGGGTATATTCTATACCAAAATTTAAATAAGGGTTCAAAATGAATTTGAAAAATTAATGGTAAAATAATCCAGTAAATAAAAGGTTAATGCGCGCATCCATCTACGGGAGGAAATCGTCCGAAATTGGCGAGCTCAGGATTTTGAAACCAACAGTATTAATTTTAAAAAACCGTTTTTTACGTTTTGTATACTATTGTATTAAAATATTTAGAATCAAGGATACGAGAAATGCCAATTGCATCGACTTTATTCTATGCTGGCAGATTTTTTCTATGGATTTATTAATAACTTAAAATGAATCTGGTGAATGAGGAACCAAGCGACTGAAAATTATTATTCTTACTTATCAACTCTGAGATCGATGAAAGGATGATTAATTCCATCTTTTCAGGTATTTCTTTCGAAAGTTCTATTACATACAAAGCAATCGGTAAAATTGATATAGTTCTATTTTATACAGGAATTATTACACAGTTAGCTTTACGCTTACTCTCACGTTTTTCATTTATATTAACTTAAAATGCAAAATTAACTTTGCTTATTAATTAATGATTCCATCGCAACTATAATAATGTAATTATTATAAAAAAATTGAAGTAGTTATGTTCGGCAAACATGAAATAAAAAATGTTACTTAATAAGACCTGCCAAGCAAACAGTACAATTACCAATTAATGAATAACAAAAAAGTAATAAATTATACTTTGATGAATTTAATAATTATGGAAATAATTCAATATAAATTCAGCTCAAAGACTGTTATTGAAAGAATTTGCATTTATTTAAACTTATTTATATCTCAATTAAGATAAAGATGTTTTTTCGATAATCAATCTTCTTTTTAGTCCCTTGGCCAGGACTGAAGCGGTGAGCTAGAATCACTCACATCAAGTGCCACCAACGATCTAGAGTTATCGATTTTCTCTCATGTTTCTCCAGTGTGGCGTATTTTGTGATCGGAATCGAATCTTTAGATTTATGCTCTCTAACTGACTGGGTATAAAAAATGGAACAGACTTGAATCTTGGTGTCAAGGTCATTCATTTTTTCATTTATAATGATTTTATATTGAAAAATTAACAAACAGAAAATCAACAGATGTTCTGCAAAAACTAATGAAGAATTTCAATTTCAGTTTTAAGATAAGGAGAAAAATTATAATTATAAAGAGATATATAATACAGCATGATATACCTCTGAAATACACACAGATGGACGAACAGACATACTTTCAAATTATAATTAATAATGAACTAAAATTTAGTTTAGTTATATTAAATTCCGGTTGTAAAGTAACACTAGGGCAATTTGGGGACAGACCTCGTCGTTCTGAACAGCGGTCAGATGACGAAAACGACATCTGAGTGATGGCCCCCCATCCCACCCTCTCCATGATATACCACACTATTGGGAGGACGTTCGTTGCAAATGGGTCATAATGGACTAAAGGAAGTCTAAAACGAAGAGGAATGAACATTCGATAAGTTAGGATCACAATCGTTAATCGCAATCATCATCATCAAATGATAATTATTGCAATAACCCTGTTATTTTACAGTAAACATTTGTAGCAAGGTTTTCAAAATTTAAAGGTGATGCAAGCACTTAAAATAAGAAATTCAGTTGAGTTTCATGAAAATACTTAGCTTTATCTATGCTTCAGTTATTTCTGCAGTAAAAGAAAAATGCATTAAAGATAGAAAATTTACCATTTTCCATTTTAATGCAATTTATTCTGGATCATTTAAACGGATTTGAATTTGATTTGAAAGCACATTTTTAGCAACGCATGTCGTTTAATAGCTCCCGAGAAATAGCATTCTAGCGTGACTTCTTTTGCAAGGCGAGATAACCGCGAGCATTTGTCACAAAGACACTGTGTCCTTCTTCTCCTGGGAAAACGGACCAGGGGGGGAGACCTATTTTCCCATCCCATGGGATGGGGCCTCTATTTTCAGAGGGAGCACGCGAGCCGCTCGTTTGGGACTCCCTGGATTTCGAGGCGATCGCAGAAGTTTGGGATGCATTTTCCATCATGCGAATAGCATGGGAAAAAGAAAATAGAATTCACACAGTAAAAACGGACGTTTTTCAGGAAAATTCCTTGAAATACCATCCAGATTCAGCGGAATATCCAAAGACATTTTTTTCTTCTGACATCATTTAGAATCGGACAAAATGAAGCGTGGAATGTTTTATTTAAATACTTGTTTTATTTATGCGGTGTAGAATAAAACACAACGTAAGATTTGTCAAACAATGAGCATCGGCGCGGGGAACTAAGTCATCTTTAGGGAAGGGTGGTAGGAAGGATGGATTGTTAGTTCTATTGACACGCGAGCGTGCAAAGATTATTCTGCGCAATACATACGGCCACTAAGAGAACAAAAATTGTATAAGCATTTCAAAGGTCATATAATAAAACAAAAGATGACAAAAGTTCAACGATAAAACTATGAATGGGGAGAGGAGAGGCTACTCTTGTTGGCTTGAAATTAAAGTTATATTTATAAATCTGTTAGTTTTATCCAACAAAAAATAAAAACTAACTTTTTGCAAAAAATAGTCAATATTTATACAGATTTCCAAAAATTAAGAAAAAATATGATGTATTATGATTGTGAAATTTCGTTGGTAAGAATTTACAGAAATTTGACGAAATAATTAATTCCACAAAGCTTATTTACAAAATAAGCATGAAAAGAAAAGAATAGCCTTATTAACACGTTTTTAAATTAAAGAGAACGCAGTTTCCATGATCAATCGTCTTCAATATAAAGTGCTATTTCTCCAAAAAGAATACGGACACGACAGCGTTCAAAATAATGGCGTTTTTCAAGCCAGATGGCAGAAAAAAATGGTTGTATTGAGAGAGTTTGAAAATCATAAACTGTCGTAGGGTTAACATATTTTCTTACCAAAATTTATCAAAAGAAACGCTTGTCCAACTATTAATTTCAAAACATAATTCAAATAAGAGCATATTTCTCTCTCAAGAACATATAAAACAACAAAAACATATTTCTCTTTCAAAAGCATATTTCTCTCTCGAGAACATATGAAAAAAAAACATATTTCTCTTTCAAAAGCATATTCAACAACAAGAACATATTCAAAAATAGGATATTCAACAATAAGATCCTATTCAAAAATAGGAACATATTCAACAACAAAAACAAATTTCTATAATTATTGAACAAGAAAAAACAAATTTCTCTTTCAAGAAATATTCACCAACAAGAACATATTTTTCAAAAACATATTCAACAAAAGCTACATATTTAACGACAAGAACATATAAGCAACAAGAGCATGCTCAACGACAAGTAACATTTTCTTCAAGAACACATTTTAAGAACTCTGGGCAACAATCGTCGTACACAGAGTAAAGAATGCATCTACACAAACTGCAACCGATATGTGTGTGCTCAATCAAGTCATTCATTACTACTATAAAGTGTAACTGCTATTTGGAGCACACACGTTACTTGAAATACTGTATACGTCATGAAAAAGAGTGGAACCAGTTGATTTGATTCCAATCTGCCAGAGTTTATTACAAAAGAAGATCTGAGACTGAATTGTGTTGCAGTTAACCACTTATAAGATGTATTTAAGGTGCCAGCCTCATAAGCCAGATAACATCTAAAGTATACTTTTGGTATTGTGGTCATGTTACTCGGCCACTGGACCTAGCACCTCGGATTCGTACCACGAACTTTATTCGCCACACATTCACAATGCATGAAACTCAGTCACTACTAAACATTGCTTTTGAAAAGTTGATTCTGTTCTAAGAAACACAATCTATTCCTCTGAATTGTAGAAATGCCCACTTTTAGCCATCTTACTACATGATTAAATCTGGCTCGTTTCTATTCGTCCAGTGGCACATTGTCCTAAACTGTCCGATAATTGGCATTGCATACTCACTACTAAACGATAGATATTTTGAAAAATATTTGCTCAATCTTCATTTACGAAAACTATAGACGATTTTAAAGTCTCGTTTTGATCACTGTTAAGTAAATCTTATTTTCTTTAGTAAGACTGTAATTAAAGCAGATTTGCTAATATACACATCGTTTTACTATACAACCTTATTTTTAATGTTTTTGAACCAAAATTAAATGAGGCGTGCATTTATATTTTTGATGGCAATCACATTTCTCTGATGAATAGAAATTATTAATAATTTAATTTAATTAATTCAATTTCCTTTAAGCAACGTTTCCCTTTCCTGAAGTTTAGAAACTGAAAATTTAGATAGTGTTTCCCTCATGGTTTGTGAAAAACTTTTAATAAAAATTGTACAAAACTTGAAGCAAACCCAGACTAAATGTTTGATTTTACAAATTCATCTGCCCCGCTTCTTGAAGAGAGGGGAAGACAAAGAGCACTGGAATTTCGAGGCAAGGAATTTTGTTTAAAAATTTCCCAATCTATGCCTAACCATATATTTATCTAAATAAATCTATGAATATTAATCACATAATTACAAGAAAAAAAAACTGATTGTGAACTTTAAAAAAAGTTTATTAAAAATTACTTAATTTAGTACTATTTATCGACTATTTCTCAATGATTATAGATGGATTGTTAATCAACTAAGACAATTAATTAATCATTAAATTATTATTAATATTAAATTGTGTTAAAACTTTGAAAAATTTGAACTTTAATTGTTTCACTAATTTTTTTTTATTATAAGGACCACATTTTGAAGTTAAAATAATTAATAAAATAATTTCATTCACATTTATTAAATTAAATGATATCATCTATGGCATAAAAATTTCAGATATCACCAGTATGAATCACTGTATGGATAGTGATAAATGTCCGCCATTAATTTTAATTTACCTTTTTCATTGAATTATTTGATTTGTTCATCACTTCATTCGTTTTATAATCTCAAGTATTGATTTACTGGAGAGTCGAGTATTTTCACTATGGTGCGAAGTCCCGCATCACTTGACCACAATTTGAATTTCATTTCAAAACTAATTAGTATACTCCTCTTTACGCATGTTTCTGTGATAAAGAAAATATTCCTCGTTTAGATCAACTCGGTAATAAATTTATTTTGTACGGATAATTTTTTAACCGAGTCTTTATAGCCCCCCCCTCCAGCGTTTGTTTTATGCAAAGATAATATTTTCTGAATCAAACGAAAATAAATTAACTGATGATTTTGGACTCGATTCAAATCATCAGTTGAAAAATAAATGTTTCTTTCCAAAGGAAATCGCAACAAAGAAGCGCTTAAAGTGAGTCAATATTTTCTCTTGCATCAGAATGAAAGTAAATTGGATTACAAATAACGTCCAGTCTGAAGAGGGGATTCCGACGAATTATAGAAAGAAATAAAAAGACTTTTCTGCATTTGAAAACGTAAAAGGGATTGCAGCTACCATCCGGTTTCTTTGTTATTGAAATATTAGCCCTCGACTAATGAAAAGAGGACGAAAAAACATAGAAAGCAATTCACGCCGATAACAAACAGCTTTAAAAAATAAAAATAAAACAAGATGCAAATGAAATGTTTTCAGATTCATTATGAAATCTTAGTTATTGCTCGTTAATGTTTTTTTCTTTGTCAGTTGAAATGGAATATGTATTGCCAAGAAGAATTGCCCGAATGAAATTCTAACCGTTTTTCCGTTTTTCAGAATAAGGCGATGTCTATAAGGTGGCTTTACATTCGGCCGGTAGGTAAGATGGCCAGTGGGTAGTACATGCGCAGAAAGATTAAAAAATGATGTTCTGTCCATGGCAAGTGTATTTTTTTCTTACTGGGCATATGTTTGTAGAATTTGGTGTATTTTTTGGTGTGAAAGAATAAATCTATTATTGATGAATACTGATATTTTTTACTCTTTGTTCTTTCTTATACGAGGTTGCTGGTTTTCTTTTCACTTTACTTGCCCTTTTTTCTATAATTTTTTTTAAATTTAGATATGCTCATCGTTTTTTTTAAATTTTTCCATATTTCTATGTATCGTCCATCCATAATTTTAATACGATATTCGGTGAAAAAGAAAAAACCGGGAATAGCAAGACAAGCTGAGCATGGAATGCTTGAATCTCTCTCATGAAATTGTGTAAACATATAAATCAGTCCATTTCGGCTCATGCGTTTTCTTACTGGCAGTCTTATAACTGGCCGAGTGTAAACCCACCTTTAAACTAAGCTGAAAAATACAGACTTGGTTTTTCAATAATTGTCAACTGTAATTTTTCAGATTCCTTCTGCAATGACCAGCTACTTCGTAAAATGACCGAATTCTTTAAATAATTCTCATGTAATCATGGTTTCGCTTTTCGCCTCTTTAAACCTGATTGCTAAAAGCTAGCTTGTCCCAATTTATAATGAAATTCTCTGAATCTTCGATTGTTTTAACTAAGTAAGTTTCGAAAATTAATTTAATTTCAAAAAATTGATTCCTAGAAAAACTGTTCTTCTTAATTGTTATTACCACGATTCTTTTGTTTCAGCGATATTGTCTCAACTTCTTTGAATAAAGGTTTTATATGAGTTCATGCTATTTTAAGACAAAACAGATTTTTCCATTTTCTCACCATGCCAGTACGAAAGTTATCCCGAAATGAAGTTCAAGGTATCTGATCAGTTTAGTTTCTATAAATGTCCGTGATATCGGCATGGTAAACAATTTGTAAGAATTCTTTCAAAACAGTTTATTATTCTGTGACGAGATTCTCTAAAATGTATGACTAAAATAAATTTCTGCAAATTGCGTCATAGAAACATCTGTCAATTATATTTTTAACACGTATGTTCACAGTTATGCCAATAACAATTAAGCAACTTCTATCTCGAAATTTTTCCACTATGGCAATCAATTTGCTAAATCAATTTTTTTCATGAAATTAACTTCTCAATAAAGTTTTATGGACTTATGATGGTAATTAATCGTCAAGAATTAAAAGGTTTTGAAAAATCTTATGAATCTGAAAGAATCTAATGAATTTTAGGCCTTACCTCATAAGCTATGATATATTTATTAAAAATCTATTCACTTACTGCATTGCTTTACTGCCTTAAAATCATAAAATAAATGTAAAATTCCCGAATTCGGAGCTTTTTCGTGAATATAGAATAAAAGGGAGTTGTAATATAATAAAATATTCACAAGGGAGCAAAAACGACGCCTTAAAATGTCGATTTCTCCGAATGGAGCCTGTAAAGCCCACTTCATCAAGGACCGTATATTAAATTCGTTTAGATCTAATCTTCATGAAATATGCGTTTCAACTATCATTATAAAATCGCAGTTTGCCAAATATTAAATTTTCGATCAGTCGAGATTTTATCCATCTAACTTCTGTTTGTTTATTATGTTCGCGTAGATTAAGGTGATAATATGGACTGATTTCTTTTAGACCGAATTTAATTCAAATTAACAATCTTTATGTAAAAATAGCGAAACAAATTTCCTTTCTTCTAATTTTAGTCTTCTTCTTTAATCAGTTAATGTGTTCATAAACAGGCAAGTGCTATTTCAAATGTTCATTTTTTTAATATGAGGTTTCTTTAAAATCTAATGACCAATTTAGTTGCATGTTTAATTTTTTAGCGGAAAAGAAAAAAAATATTCCAAATATTGTGTCCTCTCCATAAATATTATCCTTGCATTTATGTAACCAGCTAAATGGAATTTCATTCCCATAATTCATTTTACTTCTGTAATTAAAAATTTATTATTATACTGCTCGTTAATTTCTTTAAAATTTAACATTTGCCTAAAGCTTTGAGATCCGTATTAAATAAGTTTTATTATTATTAAATCTTATAAACATTTAATAAGATTTTTATTACTATTATGTACTTTATTTTATTACTTATTATATCATAAATATTATTGAAATCTTTGTAGAAACCAAATATTAAATATTTTATATTGATAAAATAACCTAATGAATTTCAATATATCTATTTAATTAACAATAATTTCTGACTGAAAATACTCCCTCCTCCTATTTTAATAAAAAACTATTAATATCATTGGCTTAAAACGTCTTTTGGATATGAACCTTTTATTAAATAAAGTTTTAAAAAGGTATTAAACAATACATTTTATTTTCCATATGAATTAAGAGGTTTGTTTATTTCTTAAAGCTGGATCATCTGAAAAGTTTAAAAGCTGTGTGATTTAAAAAGTAATAAAAATACGTCAATATTTAAATAGAAAATATTTTATTTTAAAATAATATTCATAATAAGGATATACCTGAATCTTGTCATTCATCTTAAGATAGGATATGTTGAACAAATTTAGCACAGATTTGATTTTTCTTAAATTATTTTTTCAATTCTTTCCCTGTTGAAATTATCAGGGAAATTAATCTCTATCATTCTTGGTGAGTGTTATTAAAGCATCTTCTATAATTCTGATGAACAGAGATTTTTTAAAGAAGAGATGGTGTACTTTTTCGATAATGTTAGGTATTACAGAAGCCCTTGGACTACAGTTATGTTAATTTTCGAAGTTATTTTTTCTTAAAACAAATAATTTGTATCTCAGGAAAACTGTAAGTATAATTTAAGCAAAATTTACAGTGAGTTTGGCTTGGCAATACCTGGCACGTTTTTGAAGCATTTTTACCCTGTTTTGCGCTGAATTTAGTTGCAGTTTTTTGCTACATACAAATGATTTCAAAATTTATCTTCTCTATTCAAATACCTCATTTTACTTATCTTCTACTTATTTCAACGAATATGCTCCATTTTCGACAATGCATCGATAGATAGTTGAGACTTTCCTTGAATGCCTTGCTTATGAGCACGCCTTGCTTGCCATCACTTTGAAAAGGACTCTCGCTTCAAACTTACAGCGTTGCATAAGATCCCCATTTAAATCTATCATCACTTTATCTCTCGTATTAGAGTATAACCAAACTACTACAAATAGCATTACATATATATATATATATATATATGTAATGCTATTT
>JAOUZG010031957.1:1805277-1821036 GCA_026289955.1 Argiope argentata | reverse complement strand
TATATAACTTGTCTCGCTATCGATTTATGAGGACGAATGATAATTAAAACATATCTGGGGACTTCGATTTCAAGATATTTCCCTGATTTGAAATTCAACATGAGTTAACTCTCGATCACGAAGTTGAATTTGTGCTAAAGAAGTTCAATATATCCATCTAAAATAGATTTTAAGATTCTTTCTATGCATCCCATTTACCTTTATTAAATACATAAGTATAAAAATAGAGATTAAATCTGCAATAAATTAAACAAATTTAATTAATTTTATTACATTGCAATACTATACATGCTAAAGCCAAAGTTTGAAATCCAACATTTCATTGCATACATAGGCTTAAAGAATGACGAATGCCTGCCTGTAAACAATTTGGAAAATTATTGATATTTAGCCCATTCTGCTGTCATTTTTTTGAATCTCTAATAAATACATACCTGCTTTACTTTTATTGCTTCAGATAAACATGAATGTGTGTTGACAATGAAATCTTTTGATTTAGAGTAACTTAGAGCATTATTTTTCTTTGTGTAATGAAAATCTCAGCAACCCAGAATGATTGAAAAAAATTTAATGGCAACTTTGATTGATTAAAAATCAAATAAATTGTCGGTATTTTTCGGTGATTACATTAAAAGGTATTAAAAATATAATTTTTACATCTTAAAATTAAGAAATTTTTCTTTTTAATGATATATATAACTTTTCAGTATATATTTCTATTTTTAATTTATTAAAAATATTGTAAA
The DNA here is from genome assembly GCA_026289955.1 of Argiope argentata. Classification (NCBI taxonomy): domain Eukaryota; kingdom Metazoa; phylum Arthropoda; class Arachnida; order Araneae; family Araneidae; genus Argiope; species Argiope argentata. Next base: position 1,820,290 of record JAOUZG010031957.1, on the reverse strand, counting down.
CGTATTTTCAACGTTACATTTTACACGGTATAAATTAACCTGCACTAGCAAGGGGAAAACAGGGGAGAACAGGGGTTTCAGGGGAAAACATTGCCAATGGGTTGCGGTTATGCTCACTGAAAACTAAATGTCCGCTCACGTGTTGAGGGTAATAATGGCTCCTTAGTAATTACTATTTCGACCGTCAAAGATATTCTTTAGAGATAGATAACTGTCTGATAGATGAATTTGGTTATCAAAAAGAAGATAGAAGAATCTTGAAAAAAGTTTAAATTAGAACCTACAGTGTAGATGCGTTAGAGAATAATTTTGAACAGATGAACGGAGCGAAACCGATTTGTGTGTATGAACCACAGACCAAAATACATTAATTTCATATCTGGAGAATCATTATGTAAATCTTGTTATGTGAAATCAGGGAAACTTGAATTTAGTGAAAAATCAATGAATGATCAACAGTCAAAGTTTGAAAACAGATTTGGAAAGGCTACTCGTGCAAAAAATCCATAGCGTATTGCAGAATTTTATAGATAACAAAAACGATGAAAAATAATATTTGATTGTATCAGGCATATGACATACATCATACTCATAAATGCTTTTAAAATCGAAGTTTCCGATAAATTTCTACTTCCCCAGTGATATGACGATAAAGTTTTATACAAAGATAAAAATACTTTTTTCTGGAAGTCATTGAGTCTAAATAAAATCAGATATTTAATTCATAATTTTAACAGCCATTAATACTGAATGCAATTAAAAAATAAAATTAAATCCAATCCAAAACAAAATATTGGTGCAAGCTCAAATTTCATTTAGTTTTCTTTAATAAAAAAAGAATAATTTTTTCTTGGGGCAATTTTAAGTTTTTAGTATATTTGAATAATTTTTTTTTATTTCAATCTAAATAGTTATACCAAAATTTCTAAATTTTTAATACCATTATTTCTAAGTTTTTTTATACCAACAATTTCCATAAATCGAAAAGTCACGTCAATATCTTGTTCACTTACTCTTTATTACTAGAATTGCGCATTCCACGCAGCCTTTTCGTTTTTTCTGGTGATTCACACCAACGCTTGTTATAGAAATGGCATTTAGCTATTTTTATGTTGCTAAATAAATGGCGACACACACTTTCTGTATGGTAAAGCGGCTGACATCTCTTAACCTTAATGATAACAAGATCTTCCCGGTCGGACCGACATGTAAGCAGGAGACAGGCGCCCCGGCAGGTCATTAGGGAGGAAGATAACGGGGCGCAGGCGAAGTTTAGGGACACTCCTCTCAGCAGGAAACTCTCCTGCTAACGATGATCCCCAAGAAACCAATCAGCCAAGAGAGCAAGAGTGACCCTCCCCTCGTTTCCCCTGCAAAAATCCTACAACAGTGCACAATTCTAATGATGATGTCCGAACGAATGAGCAACTTCACAGTGCAAAAAAGGAGCAGCTGTTGGCGATTTCTCCTGGTAGTACCTCGGCACATGTTCGCCTGGAATTCTGTCCTCTTAGTATGGTTTTCATTGTCTCCGATGGGTTTAGTATTCCACTCATGTATTTTTTTTATATTGTTATTCACAAGGTGAGAAGAATTACTGTAATCTTATTTATATAAATGCTAAGGAAGGAAATAGTAGGTCACCAGTTTCAGATTTGGGAAGTGAATAACGTAAAAGAGAAAAAAAAATCTTTCTTATGAATGACTATTTTTCTTAACCATTTAAATACTTCGATCTTTTCGAAAAATGGGTTTACAAATTGTGTCGTAAGAATTTAGTGTTGACGAGTATTCTTGTCAAACACAGAATATGTGTAAAATGAAATTATGTTGTAATGAAATGACTTTTATGTTTTTATCTCAATATTCACATTTATATATTTACTTAAACTAACAAAAATGTTTTGCATATAAACAACAAGAAACATAAAATTTTATTTATTCTTTTAATTTTATGCTAGAGAATGGCAATGAGTAAAGCGTAGTACTACGCACAATGGCACAATTCATATTATATGCGTTTTTTTATAATAATTAATAATCTTTCATTTGTTCCTTAGTCTTGGCCTCAAAATATTTCAAACATCTTGAATGAATTTGTTTGTTTGTTTTGTTTAATTATGAATTCGTTTTTGTATTAAATAAAATTGTAATTTTAATTGAAAATTGTCACAATATTACTTCTGACGAAGACATTCACCATAACACAAAACATTATACTTTTCCCAAGATGAATATACTTGCCAAAAACAGTTACCTGATTAAACTTGGAGTTCCTTACATTATATGAGTGATTGTTAGGATTTACAGTAATCAATATGCATGTTTATTTTCAATATTTAGAATTAGAGGTTAATGTTTATTACAATGATTCGACAATTAAAAAAAGATCCAATTTTCAAAAGATTTTTCCGATATCTTTCTAAATTCCTTCCTCTGTTACTCACATTCTAAATTAGATACCGAGATTTGGCATCAAGACAATTAGGATACATTAATTAGGATACATTAATTCTAACCAGCCAGTATGTTGTTTCAACAAATTTTACCTTATTCAAATTGTATTTAGTATTTCGTTTTGAATATGCTTGCTTTAATAAAATTAAGTAATTATACCATCTCTTTGCACCTTTTTCGTCCGGCCTCATAAATGTTTTATTTTAAAACATTACAGATAAATGACGCATTCTAAATGCTTGCAAAAAGTGTATGTGGTACCTAATTTTTTCTTTCTACATGCTGATTAGATGCAGTTCTTAGAGTGAACGCAATTTTTAACAAGGTATTGTTCCAAGTTTGTCTCTAACGGCGCATTCCCTCCCTCCATTTGCAACTAATTGCAGGTCGGTTCATTTCTAAATCAGTCTATTCCGCCATTGCAAAGTAGAACATTAGAATAAGGATTACCATATTTGACTCATCACATTTTTAAAATTTAAGATATTTATCAGAGAAATAGGGATTTTCAATCTGCATAAAAGGAATTTTTGGGTTCATTTTCTTTTATGGATGTTTATAAAATTTTTACTAATTGAATCTGTAATTTAAAAATGTGTTTATATACTTTTAAGAAGAGTAAAAGAATCCTTTTTTTAAAAAAACAAGGAAATTTATTAAAAACATAATTTTGATATAATAAAATGAAACCCACAGTCATTAGGTACACGCTTTAACCTTTACGAAATACAGAACAATTTAAAAAATAATATATAGAAAGAGGCAATGAATTCTTTTGAGTCTTTTGAGAACATCTTACAAATTTAAAAAAAAATAGATGTTTAAGATTTTTGTCAAAATTTTAAAATCTTACGATGTCCGTTCATGAACGACAGCTTTTTTTCAAATATTGAATTAAAGAATTCTAATTCAAATAAACAAATCAGTTTAATTTTATGTTCAACTTGTATTTTATTTTTTCATGCTGACATGTTTTGCACTGCATTGTAATTTTCTACTGATTGTGAATGTCTGCTTCTGTACGCAGAAGAGTTGCTCTCTCTGAAAATCTCAGGCATTACTAAGTTTGAATGCAGTTGTTTCCTACTCCGGTGACTCACCAAATAGGCAGGGGTTTTTTTTTTTTTTTGTATCTTGCATTTGCTGCTCTCAATATCAAATCGGCTGTTTTGTTTTCGTTACAAGTGGATAACTTTTGTTTAGCTTTTCTCGGTAATGTTGATTCAAAGAATGGTGCTGCTGTAAATATGTGAAGGACATGCGTTCTCGAAAAGGTGATTTTCAGATTTCCGCAGTGAATAAATTGTCAACATTATTTTAATTTCCTCTAATGCATTGGACAAAATGTTTGAACCTAATTGGCCTTCAAGAATATCTCTCCGTATTATTCAAATGCTAACCAATGATAAGCATTTACCAATTAATAAATATTCCCAAAAAATGAAGAAAAAAATCTGAGTCATCATTTTAGTAGTCAGAAATATTGCGCAGAATGCCGATATTTCAAGATCCATCTCATCTGACCCCCTGAATCGGAAACCATAGAAATTATCGCAAACTATCAACTACTTTATTGAAACAGAAAAGATACCTAAGACAAACTATAGCAGTGATTATCAGATAAAACTCTTCTATAATTATTCTACATATAAACTTGTACCATATTAATTTTATATTAAAAGCGACTCTGTCTTAATTTTCATCTACACCATCTATAAATTCGGCAAGAACCTAAACAATAAATTGTTACGAAAACGAATTTTAATATTTAACGAAATAATTTTTCCATGCTAAAGAATTAAATTTATTAAGATGATTTTAACTAAAAAATCTCATTTGGAAATCTCGGTTTGAGTAATTTTTTTTTAATGAATCAGAAAATTGATTTCTCTGTATACTAAAATAAAAAAAATTAGTAAATGAATGCAGTAACGATTATGGGAAAGCAAATTTCGCCACAATTAATAGTTTATAATTAAAGAGAATTCCTAATTTGGTCAGTTACATCAATAATAAATTAACGTAATTGCAAAATCCTGCCCCTAAAAATACAGCAATTTTTATAACATATTTTGTAACATGTAAAACTAACTTTCTTTTATTTTCGAACGCATTAATCATCTCCAGAAATAACTAGACTTTGGTAACTCCTTTCTTTAAAAGAAAATATTCTCTCTAAGCACGGTTATCATTCTTCATTATTTATTTCGTCATTAATTAGGATTAGTCTTCAATTAATCTTGAGCAGAGCATAAATAGAGCTCAAAGTGTTTGATGCTGGTATGCCTCAAACCTGATTCGTACTTCTAACACTGATGAAGGTATGAAAGAAAGGAAAACGGATCAAATCACCTGCTTGAACATTGATGTGTAGAAACCGGGAGAATTGCGGGCAGATTAATTCAATTTTTAAACATCCGTTTCTGTTTGGAATCTAATCGCTATTTTAATTTTATTTTTGACGGTGGGAACCATGTTAAGCCTTATGCTAAATTTGATTTGTTTTAATAATTTCTGATAAAAATGGAATGCCTTGAGAAAATGAATCAAAGATTAAGCTTCATGAGGCAGAAAATTTCACGTTTCAGAACCTTTATTATTTCATTCATAATAAATGAAAAATTCAGATTTTTGCTGCTTTCAGATAATGAAACCTGCAATTGCGTAGAACAGTAAGAAATTATTTCAAGAAATTTGTGCAAATGCCTTTCTTTTTACAATAGGAACTACTTTGTATGCATATGATACGATGAAATATACCGAAACGAAGATCAAATATTTCTTTAATCCCATTTTAAATATGCAACTGTAGAGCTAAAAGTCCTAATTTAATAATAATTAGTCATAATTAATCATAATTCTTCAATGAAGTTTTAAAAACGTATTTTATTTGCAAAAATTAGTTTAAATGTATAAGCAGAATTACTCACTGCACCTAGCAAAATATTAACATACATAGATATTTAAATAGAATTTGCTAAAATTGAATCAAACTGGATATTTTTTGATTGTTTATTCCGCTAAGCACCTGAGAAAACAACATTTTTCTAATTTAAGTATGATTAAATGCAATGATAATATTTAGATCTAATTCTATAGCGTAATGGCCTCCTGGAGTAATAGTATTCAATGAGATACAGATTCCTTAAGACATTCTTCAACAAATTCAATTCAGATTAGCATTCCCGTCGAATATAAACAGAGTCACGGTACAAGAAGGGCTCGAATTCTCAGAACAAACCTTCATTTCTGAAGCGGAATTCATTTGGTCTCTTCAAGTTGTAGCTTTTATCATTTATTACAGCTTCACGCAAGATAATTACTAAAAAAGTTTTCGGAATTTTTACTTAATCGCGAATCGTTAATAATTGCAGAAAACCATTTTACTGGTTAATAATTATTAATGAAATTAATTAAAAATTACAATTACAAAAGGATGAAGCAATAAGAGGTATAGAATCCCGAAGATTAACCTGGAGAAGAATTACAGTGGTAACAAATCTGTAAGAGAAATATATATATATATATATATATATATATATATATATATATATATAAAGGACAGCTTATATCATTCGTTAAAAGTGAATGGCCGATAATTCGTTAAAATTATCAGGTGCTTCGATTCAAGTACAAAGAATTAATAATTGTAGTAAATCCTTTCCCCGATTTTTATTGAAAAAAGGGCACACATTTATAATCATCATTCATTACAAATTACAAGTAAAAAGGGATGTACCAAAAATGGTATAGATCATATAATGGTTTAGTAAAAGACTTTTTATACTTCTCTCAGTAATACTGAGATTATTTTACCGAAATTTCTTAGCTCTTTTTATCCATTGTAAACTGAATATATCTTCAAGATATATTTATTAATTCAAAAATTAAATTTAACTTAATTTTATTAGTACATACATAGACATTTGATTCCACCATTCAAAAGTAATATTCTTTGATTATTATGCATAATATCTTAAATTTTATTAAAAGGGCTTCTCGTACTTTTTGTTAATTCTCATTTATCTGTTTATGAACTCCTGTTAATAATAACATCAGGTCCTTTAGAAATAAAGGTATTTACATAACGTTTTGTCTGAGAAAATAATCCTTCAAGAAGAACCACTGATTATTCAAATCTGAACATCAGAAACTTTTCCCTTTGAATCGCTTCACTATAAACCAAATTATTACATTTATCAATGAGAGTTAATGTCTGGATATTATTACATTATAATGTAAATATACTGTAAAAAAAGAAAAAGAATATTACATTTTTGAAAAATAATTTTAAATTATGGATGTTTTTAATTTTATCAGCAATTATTTGATATTATTTTAGGATCATTTAACAAAAAAAAATATTGGCATCATTACCTTGATATCCAAAAGTTAAGTATAAATAATAACAATAATGTTTTTTTTTTCCATTTCAAAGCATGTAAAAAAAGTAGAAGGACAGTTATAAAAAGAACGAAATATAAGCGCTTTTAGTCAGGAATACTCGTTTCACTAGCTTTTATGATTTTGAATATTCTGTTGAGAAGTGAATCATTCGAAGATTTTATTTCTGTTTAACAAAAATTACCGGATAAGGTAATTAATTCCACTCGATGCTTAGAGAGTAATTCAAACTGCTTCCCATCAGTATATATTCTACGAAAAAATAGCATTGCGCAGATATTTTCTACAACATTCAGATCGGGAATTTTAGTTGGTCATGTTCAAACTTGCACACTATTTGCTGCGAACCAATTTTTAACTCCATTGGCAGTATGGATTGAGGCCCTATCTTGTTGAAACATCCACCCATCTCCTAATGTGACGCCATAAGAAAAAGGCTCAGAATTCAGGACATTAATGCAACCTGAATGCTTCTGTCTACCATTGAGGAAGACTAGACTTGTTCTTCAGCCATAACCAACTGCTAACCAAACCATCAAACTTCCTCCCCAGATTTGTCTACTTGAATAATATTGCTATGCATTCTCCAGACAATGCCAGTTGTATTGATAACCATCTGGAGCATCTATGTTAAACATTTGTTTATCTGAAAATACCATAGAAGTCAATTCTGTGGTCCATGATATGTATTCCTTAGCCCACGAAAAAACTTTATTAATACATGTTTGTTTTCACTTTGGATAATGCCTTTGTTTTTTGAAAATGATTCTTTTGGAACTTTAAATGTAATCGTATATTGTTTGCTTAGACGCATGCATAAATCCTGCTTAATTTCGAGCCTTTGCAACACTTCGACTGCTCTTTATAAACTATGGGAAGGTTTTCTTTCATCGCGAGCAGTTAAATTTTTAAGTCTAGCAGTCTTCTTTCTTATTCCATTTCGGTTTGGAATTTTAATAAAATTAGAAACTGTATTGGGGCTGACATGCAACATACAAGCGACCTTTACCTTCATTTTTTAGGCAGCAATTTGACCCTTTTGAAAATCATTTAAGGGTATACCTCTATGCATTTTGAAATTAAAGTATCAGCGAAATTTTTAACAAAATATGTTTTCCTGAGGAAAAAACAGTTTAAAAAAATATATCCTTACTTTTCTACTCTCTGACATTCCGCCAATTAAAAATATATAATGAATGTCCTTCTACTTTTTTTACACGCTGTAAATCATATATTCTCATTTTTATAATTGTAAATAGTAATAGCTATTTCACCTTTATATTAAAATAAAGAAAACATTGCTAAATAAAACTTGTATAAGAACCTATTAGCTTGGATAAAAATATAAAAGAAAATTCACAGAAAAAGATTGTCCTTCTACTTTTTTATGCAATGTAATATAATATTTGGTGTATCGATATTAAAAATGTCAATATTGCCATAAGTGTATTTTTACGATTTTGAAATTTATCATTTCAGTCTTGAGGCATTATATACAAACAACCATACATATAGTTTTTAAGGCTTTTATCTTTAATAAATAAAATTTATTTACAAAAAATAATAAATCATATAATTATGGAATAAACAATAATGGATTCCATCTAAAAAGGTTAAGATATAAGAACTGCACATTTGTATTCCAAATTTTTTTCAAAGAGTTTAATTGTGCATTTTAACAAAACTCCTTTTTAACTCCCATTAGCGATGTACATTCACGTTCACGTCCCACTTCACTGAAAGAGTTTTCCTAAGTTTTCTATATATTGATTAAATATCTAATCCTAATTTCCATCTTTAAGTTCTATTTCTACGATCATATTATAATTTAGTTGATATATAACAGGATCTTTTCAAATATTTAAAACTATCTACTTGACATCTTTGAAATTAATCTATGATATTTCTTGATATAATTAACTGTTTCTCTTAGACTCTTTACCGTCTTCTTATTTTCGCCGACTAAACCATGTTCTTTGACTTTATTTCCCTATGAATGTGAAAGAACATCAGATGAATATTGAAATCAATCACCACTTTTATCCCAAACTTTAAGAAATTCTTTCTTATTTCCTATTTTTGGTAAACATGATTAAAAATGTTTTGGTTTGGGCTTATACAAAAGTATATAACTAAAATATTAAAATGGTGTAATGAATAATTATAATTTTATACATTATTAATAAAATATAATGGTAAACTATAAATGGTAAAAGTTGAAATAATTTTTTTTAACTATAAGAAGCAGAAAAAGAAGATGGGGGCGTATTTAGTATGTATTGCTTGAATTTGAACAAAAGATTGCAGAACATTATTAATATGGGACTCGAATTTATTTTTCGCTCAAATACATTACTTAAATAAGGGCTTTCATTCTCATAGATGCTTTCTTTTTCCTCGATGACTGCGACGGTAGGTCAAGATTTCATTTTTCCTGGTTTGTGAGGCTTTGGTGCTAGATGTATCAGAGCTCTCGCTAACTCTTTTCATACTAGCGTGGTATGGAAATACTGATATTTCAATTATTGCTTTGTATCCCTGGTAAGCAAATTCGGGAAGGAAATATCAGTTTTTCTCTCAACTAAAAGAAATATCAACCTGTTTATATATTAGGAAATATCAACAATATTTCCTGCCAAGTTAATAAGCAAAGGAAATATCAATATTCTTACCAAGCAAATGAGCAAGGGAAATATCAGTATTCCTGCCAAGTAAATGAGCAAAGGAGATATCATTCTTCTTTGTTTTTCCAACATCATCATGCAGTAGTGATAAATAAGCTGGTAATAAATCTAGAAAAGAAAGCTCCCTTCTACATTTCCAGAATAAAAAAAATGAATGAAAAGAATATTCTATTATTGCTGCACCTCTTACATTCTCGGTCAACCCGAATGAATCAGCACACAGCCAGTCGAAGGAAAAAACAAACATAAAACACCTGACTTTCCAAAAAGAAAAAAAACTGAACTACTGTAAAGCACATAATTAATCTTGCGACAGTTGATCATTCTTTTTCTCTGATAGGGAGGGAGAAGGAAAGCACACTCTCGCTTCTTCCCCTCTCTTGTTGGTGATCCATACTTTATGCATACCCTGTCATTTAATGCGCAAACATTCTTTATATATTTCGGTGTTTTTTGAACAAGTTCTATGACTAGGCGTTTTATTTCTTGTGAGAATATATTTTTAGTCATTCGGGCAATTAAAGATGATTATTACGAATATGGATTTTTTTCTTCTTATTTCCAAGAATTTGGGATTCATCTGAAAAAAATTCTCCCTGAAAAGGCCTCTCCGAAGATTAATTAATATATTCCCAAATTAAAATCTTAAATCAAAAAATATTTTAACAAAGGGTGAACATTTTCTTATTCTTTTTTTTCTCTTTCATCTCTTTACGTTATTCTATCTTTTTTGTGTTTTGAATTTCACAAACTTAATTTAAACAAATACTACGCTAATATCAAGAATATGGGATGCTTTTTTTAAGATGAACTGAAATAACATGCCCTTATTTTTAGCTGTGCATGATAAATCACCAATCTTTGTATTGGTATCAAATATAACTTGGAGATAAATAATTTTGTAAAACGTACAAAATGAATCCCAAAATTTTTCCATTCAATTGAATATTACTGTCATTCTAATGCTTTTGAAATGCCTGTAATTTTCGTAATAAAGGAAATTAATGAAAATTTTCGAATTTATTTTTAAAAAAACATATTAGGAGTAATCGAATACCAATTCCTCTCTGTAAGGCTTTCTATATTTTTAAATTGAAGTGCATACTCAATATCTTAATTTTTTTTACCAAAAAAAGGATGCATCTTTAAGTGATATTATAAAAAATATCTCCACTTAAATGTTTTCTTTTCTGAAAAATGAAGTGCGTTAAATTTTTACTTGTGGTCTTACATGCATTTTGAATAAAATATCCGATGTAAAGCAGAGTCTTTTTTTTATTTATCCCCGCTTCATAAGTTTAATAGAATAAAATTATTAAATGTTGTCTCGAAAAAAATGTCTTCAGTCTCTTGAAAGCTGTCCAATTTCAAATGCAGTCAAATGAAGAAAAATTACTTCCATCCTCAATAATTTTTACTACCACAACTTCAGGTTACTGTCACAATTCTAGTATTCAACGATACTGAAACCCGAGATGAAGACAACGAATCTTCAATTTCATTTTCTGCGTCGAAAAAAAAAGAGAAGCATAGTAATCTTTAATATATAAACACGATGGCTGGTTGCATTCAATATTCTGTTGCATTTTACACTTAAGTTAATTATTTAGATTGGATATTCTAAGTGAATATTTGTTAATATAGCTACTACTACGATCTGTGTCTGTTAATATTTATTCAAAAAGTAGTTCTGTTAAGAATGGGTGTCATGCAATTAATGAGTCCCATTGCAAACAGTTAATTTCGAATGGTGGCTTGCTGTATCTAAGATAGTTTTACTTGAGACTTAACATTCTTCATAATACAAAATAAATGCAAAATAATAATCAAACGCAGGCCATAATAACTTCACAAAATAAAAAAATTGAATAATTATTTATAAATAGGATTAAGGGATCGTATTATTTGAAATTAATGTAATACAATTTCATCTCAAAACATTGTATGACTTAAACAATAACAGTTTTGTTCTTCAAACAAAGATGAATCAGAGATAGTGATTGGATAAAGGTAAGTCAGTTCAAAGCAATAGCTATTTGGCAGTAAATTTATTCTGTTCCATGTCACAGCCTAAAATGCGAATTTTGCTCTCTTATGATCCTTCGCATTTAGATATCAAAAAGTTGTCTCCAAAATAGGCAAATTGTTATCCCGAGATCAAAATTTATTGACCGATTCCTTTCTTTAGAACACTGCCAGATTACCTTCAATACACTGAATTATTACAGGATTCAAAGGCACTGCCTACGAATGTAAGTTTACTATTTAGTACGAATGATAGGGCCTCATCACGTTGTTTAATCCCTCATCCTTCATTTCAAAAGTCTGAATATTCCTACATAAGACTGACCCTTCAAGTTCATGTTTGAACTTTAAATAGTAGTAATAATGCAAGTAGTTTTAAAATGAAAAATTGATATCTTTAGCTATAAGAAAAACAACAAAAAATAGGGCATTTTCCCCCCAACTACTTCTTATCATTTTCCACTTGTATCCATCTCGCCAAACAGAGCTTAAGTATGCTTTAAGTGTGTAATTAAAAACCATGTAGTAGACTTTTACGCTTTTTACAATGATTCATTAAAAAAACTAAACTGCTGAAATTGTTACGTTAAAATACACACAAGAAATGTACATTAGCTTCACGATAAGAAACCGAAAATTCGATATTTCAAGAAGTTCTTGGCGTTCCGCTGTCTTTATTGGAGAAGCTCTTCAAGTGCAATAAAATCAAATAATTCTTCCTGAAGGAATTGAGCGTTGTTTAATGAATATTCCTTTTCTGCCTCTATCGATCCCGAATGAAGGTCTGCCAATAGGGCGCACTAACGCTCTTTGCAATGCTCGGAGTGAGACTACGTGCAAAACCAAACAATTAGCAGAAGAGGACCCTTTAAAAAATTCTTGCTTGTCAGTGGTGAATACGAATCGATTCTCACCACGGAAGCATCCTCATATCGATTCAGGTCCGTCCGTTCAGGCTATTTATTGGATTTGGAACTGTCAGACGAACAATACGTAAGGGAAGGAAATTCCGTTGATTTTCCGTTGACACGCCATTTGCTTTCCAATGAAATCTAATATAAACTTCTGGGAGAAAACTTTAATTGCCCGCCGTGAGAGAAGGAAGTCACCAGTCTCTCGTGTTTTCGTTTTAAAACAATGGCCGATGTCCGCTTCTTCTTCCCCAAGGAAACAAAGAAGCCTTTCACATGTCAAAAATCTTTTTCTTCATCACTTTTGACTCTTTTCAAAGGTTCTACCCTTCCATTTCTCTCGGCGAACAAAAAAAGGAATTTTATTCGAAGGATAGACATTGCTGGAAGTTTGCCTGTTCTGTCTCAGAGAATTGCCGTCGGACCTTGGATCCCCGGATATTGACTGTTCATCCTTCACAGTGATGAATTGTGATTTCTCTGCCAAAAGAAAGAGCAGGGACAGAAGCCGATGACTTTCTTATACTTAACTATTATATGTCGAAATTACATCGAGCACGATTCGTGTTTTGTGTTTAAAAGTATTTGTATTCACTTTGCTCCATAGATATTTTTTAACTACAAATTTTCTATAGATAATTTTTATAAAGTTTTAATTAAATGTTAACATTTTTATACATAACTATTATAGATCGAAATTAATTATTTAATCTGTGGTTTAAAACGGAAACCAAAATATTAAAAACCTATAGCCAATATCTGAAATTTCGAAATTTTAAACACGATCTTCAAAGCATGAAGAAATTAAAGTGATTATTCTTTCTTTTAAAATGCAAGTCATTCCGATTATGATGCTAATGTCTTTGGATATCTGTTGAATATCGAATATCAGATATTTATAGTATTGTTAAGAATGAAACTGAAATATAGCCCAAAAGAAAAACAAGCAAGCAAGGAACATTTGAAGAATCTGCCTCACTTTGACATTAAATGGTGGAATGTATTTCAACCATTCAGGCAAGGAACATGACTCTTGAAAAGATATCAGATTCATATGGTTTATTTTGAAACCTTCCTTTTATTTTAAGCTTTCCTTTTGAAAACTTAATCCGTGACTGAAGACAGGAACTTTCTCACGCGGCCATAGAAATGTTTCCGAAAAGACTCCAATTTTATTTTCGTCTAATTGCAGTAAATTTAAGATTTGTATATTTTACAATCCTAAACAACATGTCGGTAGAGAAAATGTAGGCCCAGGCTTGATTTTCAGGCAGATATAACCATTTGAAATCACTAAGAATCGTGAGCAGCTTCAAAACAATGTTAAGCTGAGAGCTCCAGAATGTGAACTCACTTTCGGCTTCTTGGGATACTTGAAACTTTTTTTTCAGTACCCACAGAAATAATTTCCCTAGTCTAACATGTTATCTTAATCTTATTCAGATTCTGTGTTTGAATTTTCTTCACTTTCTTGCTCATTTTTCTCTTTATAGTCGTTTCTACCATTTTGCATTTCTCTAACTCTTATATCACAGTTTTATCGAATTCTGGATCACATGGTCGAATTTTTCCTTTAAAGTTCAGATTGAGTGTTATTTATTTCTTTTTAAACCCTGATATCTTTTTTAGACAAGGGAGGCGATCCGCAATGCAAAACGCGTAGAAATAGAGTGATGCTTCATATATTTTTTTTCTTAGGTGCAGAATAATTACAAAAACTTTGTGAACGAATCATTCTATTATACGCACGCATTCAGATTTATTTTTCCAACGCATTTTTTAAAAACAACAACTTGAAAGTACTGAGGAGAATATTTTATTCGTAGAGAAAAGACCACGTGATAAACAGAGATAATGAATGGCGTGCAGTCATTTAGATTTTCATGTCCTGTTCCGTGTGAAGCTTTTCACTTTCCTTCAAGTTTCATTCAAACTCTGTTTCACTGAATGGACTGTTTTAATTAATTATGAGCTTTTCAATTTGATGAAATTCGAAAAGTAAGAGATGAAGCTCGAGTTGCAATGAGTAGTCATAGAAATTTAAAAACTTGATGGTAAAGTAAAGTTTACTAGAGATTTCTTACTCTCATACATCTCGTATTAATTTTATTTCATTTTAATAATTAATTATTTATTATTAATTTCATTTCAGTTATTAATTTTCCTCCTGTTCTGGGAGTAGCGCGTCTTCCTCGTGTTCTGGAAGTCCCAGGTTCAAATCCCGGCTCGGGCATGGTTGTTCTGTGTGCTATCTGTGAGATGTGTGATTGTGCCACCTTGTAAAAAAAGGGCTGTGCTATCAAATGTGGTGAGCGAGTAGCTAAGTCGTACTCTTGACCCTAGATGGCGCTACTTCAAAAACAAGAAACGCTCCTTTCGGTTTAAATCTGCTGCTGTATTTTCGGAGGGCTTGTCTTTAGCCAAGCGCAATAAGTAGCAACACAATCCACTTAGATTACAATTTTTACTCTTATATATATATATATATATATATATATATATATATATATATATTTCAGTTTTCCTAAATTT
>JAOUZG010031957.1:1778610-1800277 GCA_026289955.1 Argiope argentata | reverse complement strand
GGCGTACTGCACTGCTGTCGAAATATTTGATATGTTAACTATAGTTTCAGTGATTCTTGCTCGTTGAAGGAAATCAGCCCAATAATCTGGAAGAAAAATGGTGGTGGACTTTGGAACATACTATCGCTGTCAGCATGGGAAACAACAAGCAGAAAATGCTCACTAACATACAGATAATTTTTAACTGAAAAATTTGGAAACGGTTAAAATATTGGCGAACATATAGCAAGATCTAACCTGTGGAAAGTACACGTGGGCTCGTGAAAGTAAGTTTTCTCTTCATTGTTGAGCGGGCATTTGCAGTTATTTGCAAAAGACCGTTCAATTAGCTGCCTTCGAGAATTTTTGCTAACAGAGGTACTATGGCCGTTGAAATCCCCTGAATAAAATGCATGGTGCATGGAATTGGTCCACTAATTTATCAAAATCCTTCTGACAAATCATTGGGTGGCAAATAGATACAAAAAACTTTAACATGTATTTGCACAGGCATTTGAACTGCTACAGCCTGTAAATTAGTATGAAATGTGAGAGGTGTGATAGGAAAGGAATTAGAAGTTAAACACCCCCATAAATATGGGAACACCTAAAATTATGGGAACTGTTGTAAGCATGTTTCAATACAGTATTGTAACCCCGTAATTTTAGTGGGATATTGCATTTCAAGAAAGTTTCTTTGACAGATACGGGCAAGATGAAATTCGTTCAAATTGCTCCTGACTTCACATAATTTTGACCGAATGCCACGACAGTTCCAAGACAGAAAAAAAACCCATTAAGAAAAGTTTGCAGCTTGAGGAGTTTTCGAAGCATTAGGTTCAGTTGTTGACAAATCACAACTCATTTTCATGTATTCATCTTCCTCTTCTGATGGATGCAAAGCGATGAAGTTGGGATTTTAAGACCTGTCACCAAAAACGGATGGCAAATCCTTATAAATGATGCGCTGACTCGAAAGTCCCAAAACTACAGAGATATTTAAAGATGATTTTTTTTAAACCGTTGATACCGGTTTTTATCATATCCAGCCTCGGCATCCCCCTAGTGCTAATCGGTACCTTTGCGTTACTGGAGTGACCCCCAGTCACAGTGATCACTTTTAAGGATAAGCCCAAGGGGTAACCCCTTCGCTTGATCCCTAGTAGACTAACTAATCAGATGGCCAGCAACCAGCCGATTGATACAACGGGGATCTCAGTGCAACGCTCGTTTAACAGGTCTCCACGCACTTCCATCACGTGGGGTTTTGAGAAGTAGGAATCAAATTGAGTGGCGACAGTTTCTCATGTAGAGCACCCTTGCTTGCCATCGGAGAAAAGAGAAAACACAGCAGAAAGCAGAGGACGTAGAAGAGAATAAACTATAAACGGAGTAAAGATCCCTAGGAACCACGGAATCGGCACACCTTAGTAGGTGATTCCTCCGCTTTAAATGTTCTGAGCTTCAAGAAACGACGCTACGGCATTTTTAACAAGATGCAAGAGTATATTAACTATATATAACAAGAACAAAATTTAAAAAAGATTAACAAAAGAAGTTGAAGAGTCTCTATCGAGGTGAGAAAGACAGTCAGTTCCTGCCGGCCAGATTGCAGAGTGGATAATGATACAGAGATACCCACACTCTCCATTAATGTAAGAACAAAATCTTCCTTGGTGCTTTACTGATGAGATAAATAATCGATGGTAATCTGTTTAATTTGCAAAACATTTCTCATATAGTTAATGTCAAAACATCGGTGCAATTTCCAGACAGAAGGGAGTCGTTTCGTGTCCATGGGAAATCCATCCAACAGAATGTGGCTATTTGAAAACACGCTGCAAACTTTCATCGCATAGAATGTAATTGTACCCTTAATGCCACGTTTGTATGGCTCCTTTTCTTTTTTACATAATATCACATTTCCAACATGAAAATTTCAAAATATCTATGACTATCATTCAAAATATCTATGGTGATGAAATAAAATATCTATGGTATTCAAAATATCTACATCAATATTTCTGATAATGTAATTTACCTAATCATGAGGTAATACCAAATGTGACTACGTGACAAACAATCAATTGGTTAAGTTTAGTATTACCACACGATTGTTTAGCTTGCACACGATAATTATAGATCAAAACCTAATAGATTGATTACAGAAAAATAAGTTTTCCACAATACAACTTTTGAAATCAAGCAGATGCCTTGAAATATAATTAAACTTTCAAATTAAATCTACCATTGGAAATTTTCATTCAGATCAATTTCAGAATTTCGTATCTGAGCTTACTAAAGTCTATTGAAATAGAATGGATTGTTATTGCTTTTAATTTGTAATGCATCACTTATGGATAAGATTTTTTGTTATTCTTGGACATTAAACAATGAGAAAGTGCAACACTAAAACAATTGATTTATTTGAATGTATTCTAAGGGTATTAATTATAAATGTACTTTGGTAGGGAATTAATTGTTCTATGATTGCATTGCCAAAATTCCTTTCGAATAGTAAGAAATTTAAAATAATGTGAATTAAAAACACATATCTAGTAGAAAATATTTTATAAATTTCACCATTAAATTTCAAAATTTTGAGTTAAAATCTACTCGCTTTAGAGAATGAAAACTTGTTTATAGCACCATTTGAATCAAAAGTGATTATTGATATCTGTATTGTGTTGAATTAAAATTTATTACTACTCGTAAGACAAGATTTACAAATACAAGAAAGTAAAAAAAAATAGAATTGGCAACTAAGCTAAAAATTGGAGGTAATTTCTGGCAGAAAATTACCTCTCCACGGTACTGCACTCAAATTATCACACACACAGAGATTATATTATATAAAGAAAAAAATGTATATTTTATTTAAGCCTTTTTATAAATTCCACATATTCATAAGGTTCCATATATAATAGAATAATATATAGAAATACATTATTCTAGTGAATAGAAACGCATTGGTCAAATGAACAGAAATATTTAGTTATTTAAATAGAAACGTATTTTTCATAGCGTAATTTAATTAATGGTGGCTGGAAATTATGATTCGTATTGAGTGGAGCTGATTACCGATTAGAAGTTCGCATTAATAATAGAGAAATGCCGGAAAGAGTTATTTGCCCAGCATCTCACTTCTGATGGATTTTTTCGTGTTGCTAGCTGACTGTCAGTCAACAAGAGTAAATTTTCAGCACTCCACGTAAGCTCCAATGGATATTTTTGATACAATTTTGTTCAAACAATTTGCGTACATTTAAGTGAAAAGCAATCATATTTTATTTATATCTGTTTAAAAGATTTCATAACGTTACATGTGCAATTAAATTCTCAGCAACTAATAGCATACATTTGGACATTTGCAGAAACTTTAATTGTGATCATATTAAGTTGAATTAGTCTTGATGAATCCTTTTTTTATGCAAACTTTTTTTTAACCATATGCTATTCTCTCCTCACAATCTGTTACTTTAGTGACTTTCTGACCTTGACACCATGAATATGTGTTCGAACATTTTTCTTGACTATTCAGAACACAGAGGGTTTAATAGAGCAAATTATTAAAGCAACGATAAGAGTGACGAAGAACAATTTTAAATTGAGAAATTCTTTACGAAGACACAAATTATCGGTGGAACCGCTCGTAGAAGTTGTCGGATTTACTTACAGAAGATAGAAAGTTTATTTTTTTAATTACTTTTTCTGTGGAAGAACTCGGGAAGTCATATCGCTTGTTCCAGAAACCCAAGAGCGAGACCGTTCCGAGTTATCATGCGACTTCAGCTTTTAATTAAACTTTTCTCTCAAACTTTATCGCGAGGGATTTTTCTTAAGTATCGAATAACCGGCCGACCGTGAAATTGGAAAGGTATTGGCTCGTTCTCTACCTCTCTGTAGGCCCGTCCCCTTGGGCCCTTCCCGAGGTCCAAAATAAATATCGACCTGGGAGTCAAAAAGTTTTTTTCTTCCTTTATCCAAAATAAATAGGATTAAACAAATAATGAATCAGGCGGCGCTGCCGATATCGAGGTGTCCTGTTGTTGCGAAGTGATCGGCCGAGGAAGAGTCATTTGGAACCGGCGACACGAATGTTCGTCCTGGAGACATTGCGACTGGACGAAGGATAAATCACTCCAAACAGCGTGTTAGAAAATACTGCAAATAACAATTTTAGAGAATAGTATATTTTTGTGCGGAAGTCTTGCAACTATTGTATTGGGCTTTATTATTGAAAGTTGGACAATATTCTACCCTGCACTACCTTCCAATTTTGCAAGGAATTTGAACCAATAGCTGCATTTAAATATTGAACAATGATCAGCATGAAAACAAATTTATTTTTGTGTAGATCAGCTCACCAGGTTGGCCGTTAATGATTCGTAATGTCTATTGTGTGCAAAAGGAAAAGAAAAATACCAAATATTAATTTTGAAACATCTTACAGCTTCGTACTGAAGTCTTGTTAATAACGTTTGAGGCTTTTTTATTGAAAATGGGTCAGTATTCTACTATTTGCTGCTTTTCAATTTCGCCAGGAAGTCAAAATACAACTTTCAAGGCAATGTTGAGCAATAATCAGAATGAAAATATTAAATATTTTTTCAAAGTCTGAATGTCTATTGTTGGAAAAAGAAAAAGATAAGATGTAATTGTAATGGAAAAATTTGGAAAATTTTCTACTGCTCTGAAGTAGAATTAAAGCATTTCAGGTATCTGACTAGATTTTACAAATTTTTAAAACATGATGCTTAAACATTTTTTACTGTACCAGATAGCTAAAAATACTTGAAAAAATACTATTAGGAGAAAAAGCACTCATTGCATTTAGATTTTAAAAAACTGTTTATTTAACGAAAATAAACAAAATTTTCAATCTTGAGAAAAATAGACTAGGATTTAAAAAATGGAAATATTTAATTCTTAATTCACCCATGCTCGAACTACATAAAATGGATCAGAAGACAAGACAAAGTTTATTAAATGAATAAAAAAAAATTGTGCATTTCAAGTTGTTGTTAATTAACTTTTTTCACATTTTGTCAATATCTTGAACTTAAATGTCTGTAAAACAAATAATAAAGTTTTCACAAAATCTGCCGTCTGTCTTGTTCTTAAAGATTTTAGATGCGTACATATCAAATTTCATGTAGTTTTATTGAATTGGTTTTTGATATCATGTTTTCCTGGAATAAATCACAGTTACATATTCACTCGTCAGAAAATGTGTTTATTTACGATATTTATGATATTTATAAATTAGTTCAACTAAATGTGCTGGAAACAAAAGTAGTTTTGACGCTTTTTTAAAAGAATTCCAAAATTGAGCAAGCGACGATTCAGTAGGTAGATTGTTAATATAAACATAGCAAGCAATATTTGGAATATTTTAAGGTGAAAATAAAATAAATTACTGTTAAAAATATCGCTGTTTCCGATTTCATTTTTGTTTGCTATGTATTATTTAAACAAATGCATCAATAGTTCTATCTTAGATATGTTAAAAATAAGATATGTTTGAGAATTTACAAAGTTTGATCTTTATTTCAAACGAAAAAAAATTATGGAAAATTCATTTTTACAATTTAGTCAGATATTTTAATACACAACGATATAGAAAAAAAAATTTAACACCACAAAATATTAATAAGATTTGAAAAAAATTGTTGAGAAATTAAAGACTTTAATGAAGAGTTACATTATCTCATTTTCATTAAATATTTTTAATATATTGTAAAACTTAATTTTGTATTACATGCAGCATATAAATGTAATATATTTTTTAGTTCACAAAACAATCCATTTATTTTATAGACTGCGGTTTATTGGCTTATATTAGTAGTACATAATTTTCAATAAATTTCTGAAGTAAAAGACTGTGGATGCTACCCTCATGCCTATATTTGTCGTGCGTTCCATGAGGGGTGTTTGTGATTTAAATGGAAATTGAAAACCTGAAGGAGGGGTTAAAGAGAAATTCTTTTTTGACTCTATAACTTTCGTGCTCAAGTTGATTATTTGAAAGGTAATTTACATTCTGTATTAAATCTAGCACTAAAAACAATTTTTCAATGCTAGATACAATTTGAAAGATTCATATCTTTCTATGTCTGGTTGGATATATGACACTGGGTGGGTTTTAAATTATCTTGTACTAAAAGAATGAAATTTTTCGTCAAAAAGAACACATATAATTATTTTTTATTCCTGAAATAGTATAATAGCCTTTTACTTAATTTTTAAAATTTATTAATTACCACAGAGAACGCTAACGGAGATCCCTATTAGGATTAATTAAAAAATTAATACAACCAGCAATGTTTTGAATTATGTTTTTGAAAAATTGAATTATTTAATAATTTTGGATTGTTTTTTGAATTTCAAATTAAAATTCAAAAAATGTTAGCAAAAATTTTTTACAAATATATGGAATTTAAAAAAAGAATTGTAATTTTGATGAAATTTCATTAATTTGGATTACTACATCACATTTTTCGCACAAAATGTGATGTAGTAATCCAAATTTTCTTTGTACACAAACTAAAAAGATTAATTTTTTATGCCACAGCCCAAATTGCAAACGTGTAGTTTTAAATATAAGTAAATTAAAGAGCGAATCATAGGTAAATATATATTTTATACATTAATCTACAAAGTATTATTTATTAAAACATATATAGATGTAGATTTACTTCACCAGCTACACTTTTGGTTTATCTCAACTCCCATACACTTTGAGACACGTGATAAAATTTTCATGCAAATTGGTAACTAAGTAACTGACTACGACTGAACGGTCATTTATCCTTTTCAGCCATTCTGAGAATTATTTCAGTTTTTAAGGAATTTTCCAAACTAGTATTTTGTATTTCTAATTATTTATTGTGTTCACACCATACTTCATATCATTGCTCATATCATCATAGACAATTCTATAAGAAAAAGACGAAATATTGCAGCATTAAGGCTAGTTTCGTTTCGAAATGCTACCTCTGTTTCAGACAAAACATATTATAATGGTTTTCTAAACTTTCCCTGATATATGTTGGAAAGTAGAAAACGGTTTTAGAAAGAAAGTCTGAAAAATCGAAGTTTTCAATGTAGTCAGATATTCTGAGAGCGATAAGGCAAAAGTGGCCACATTATGCAGATAATAATTTCCTCTAAAATTAGAGGAATTTAAGACAAAATTTAATGTGGATAAGGACAGATCTAAAGAATGAGGAATTTATTTTAACAAAGCATTGAAAAAAGAAATTTTAAAGAGAGGTTTGTTATTACAATAACAGATAAATCAACAAATATTTTTTGTTTAATTTGTCAATATTATTAAAGAAAAATAATTAAGGAATATAACTCTAGTTCAATTTAAGTTATAAATAATACCCGGAAAAAAAATTAGGTAAAATAATGCTCGCTTTCTCAAAAAAACTGAGACTTGCTACTTAAACTATCCATATTTATTTCCAACATGAAAATTCCATTAAAAATCATTAAAATTTAGATTTGTGATTTGTAGTACAGGCAGTTATAATTAATAAACACGAAATACTTGAAAATTATCCTGAATGAAATTAAAGATAAAGATGATTTTATAATAACAGTTTTGGTTTTCATAAAGGATAACATTAATACTTGCTATTTTAAAAATTTCTACACTACCTCATGAAAAATTAATAGGTGTCTGTACTTTTATATATGACGGATATTTAAAGTTAGATATGGTTACAAAAAATAACTGACTAGATTTAGGCTGACTAGACTACTGAAAATTACAATTTTAACGGAATTAATTTTTATAAACAAATAAAGGGCACGAATGGGAAGAGTTTTTTAAGTGCTGGTCCAATATTTTAATACATCATTAAGAAAAAATAATAAAACTTAATTTAATAAACTGTTAGAGATATAATGATAGTTTACTTTTGTTAAATTTAGATAATACTAATATTGTTCTAATTTTTATCCAAAATATTTAGTTCGAGCTGAAACAAATGAAAATCAACCAAAAACTACAAATCTAGATTTAAAAGTCAAAATTTCTAATGGCATATTACATTAGTAGGTATTTATGAAAAAGAGAGGAATTCAAATTTAAAAGGATTAAACTTAATAATTACCACTCTAATTTAAACCCTAAAATTTTCAAAAATGTAATTTTCTTACAATTTAACAGGATTAAATTATTATAATTAAATTTCTTATATATAAGTATATATAAGAAATATTTCTTATTTAATTCATATTTTATATAGATAGATAGATAGATAGATAGATAGATAGATAGATAGATAGATAGATAGATAGATAGATAGATAGATAGATAGATAGATAGATAGATAGATAGATAGATAGATAGATAGATAGATAGATAGATAGATAGATATAGATATAGATATGGCTGTTTGGCTCACTATGTATATATACAGGCTTCTTTAGTTATAAATAGAAAAGTTTGGTCAAAAATTGGTCTGTCGAACATCCTTAAAATATTCACGAAAGGAATCGGTGTGTCTTAAAAAGCATCATTCTCGTTGGCCTATTTTTTAATGTTTTAAGTCAGAGAAAAGCAAGCCAATTTTGTATCACCTCCAAATGTAGCAGAAGCATTTGACAGGGACATATGCCGGATAGAGGGTTGTTCACCCACGGAATAAATATTTTGTATCTTTTTCTTCTCGTTCTGTATTCTTAAAAAAAGAACGAACCCGTTGCTATACAAATAAAATCTTACATTGTGCAATTTTTTTTATTCTTTTCTTTTGTATCTCTTACTTTTTTTTTTTTTTTTGCGCAAGGCACGCAAGTTACATTCGCTTTGAGTCGAACAAAATCGAAAGAAAACTTTGTAGGCAAAGGAAATTTTTCCTTCCTCGTTCAGTCAAATGATCGTCATAAATTCTACACCGCCCCTCTTCCGTTACAATCCGAAAGGGTTGGTGGACGACGGGAGGACCGATTTCTTGTTTTATTGTTCGAATCACGGAATCCCATTGAGAGCATAGGAGAACGGCCTTTCGTTCGAAGGATCGTCATTAGAATAATGACAACAATTAAAGGACTCAGACTTTGTCCTTTAAGGAAATGTGTGTGATACTGTGGCATGAAGGACTTTTTAGTCCAATGATTACAGCAAGAAAGAGACTTTGTTCTTTAATTCGAATTTAGTGGCGGGATTTCTGCTCTATTTGTTATTCAAGTGATTTTTTTAAAAAAATATTTATGTTTGATTAATGGCGAACTTTTACTTTATATTTTCGAGAAACACAAATATGTTCAGTTGAATGGAGAGCAGTTGAAAAGCAAAGCAAGCAAACACAAATGAATAATGTTTTGAATGAAAAGGTTGAAAATTTGTGTGTTCATATTTTGCATTAGTTGATTTATATTTCGACACGAGATATACGAAAACAGAAAAAAATACATTCTCCAAAAATTTCTTTTAGATTTTAAGGAACCTGCTCGCTTTCTATTTTCCAAAGTTCTTAATTGCTCCTAAAAGCAATTAAGAGATAGATGAAATCGGTTGTCTGATCTTGACATATAAACGGATGAATTGTATAATATATGTGGTCACATATATACACAGAGAAAGGCTTGCCCTATCTATATCTGTAATTTTGACAGCTAAAAAAAAGTAACGGCTTTTATACATAAATGTACGCTGTTTGCATCAAAATGGTATATTAAATCTTGAACAAATTTCTACAAAAAGATAGATATTTCTCTATCCGTGTGTACCGGAACACAACAATTGTAGCACCTTTTATAAATTGGACTCAACTTCCATAAAATTAGTTTGTTAATAAAGCAGCAACTAATAAGTTAGTAACCTTACTTATATGTTGATTACATACAACTGATAATAACATACCTAATATGTAGATATTATATGCAACTAATATGCTAGTAACAAAGAGTAGCCTGTGGGTGGACATGGTAACTCAAAAATGAGAATGAAAGAAATTCGGTACGGAACAAATCCTTTAAAAGGAAGATAGTCTGTTTCTTATATAAAAGGGGAAAGTCCTTCCGATTTTACAGTTGATATTACGCATCTTTTAAAGTAATCTATCTATGATAAATATGTAAAACCAAAACTTATTGGTTTCCGGATGCAGCCGTAGCTGTTTAATATCCCGTAGTGGAAGGAATATTCTTTGATTGCACTCAGCTTTATACTTTATTTGGTAAAAACAATGAAAATAAACCCTTCACTTGAGACGCTTCGAAAGCAAGAAAGGGAGAGCTTTCGAATAGTTCGAATGTCCTGTCTTGTGTAAAAAATGTATTAGACTTTACGCCGCAGAGCAACGAGTCATTATTGGCCCTACTAACTGCTGACGTGGTTTCTCCGCAAATCAACGCTGGCCGTCCGAATCGCGGGTTACGTATGTAATTAGTTTTGATACGCGAGCCCCCTCCATATGAAATACGTAGCGGTCGTATTGGTAATATAAAGGAAACATATAACGAAATAATACTCGTATTACCTTTTATCGAGATTTCGAGTTTTTACAGTGAATGGTAATTTTTTATTTCACGCGACGAGTAGACACGTCAACCGCACCGCAGGAGAGGGTGGTTCGAAGTGTATGCACGTCGAGCGCTCTTAACTGGTTAAGCTGTGTGAGCATCTCTTGTATTTTCAGTAGCTTCAACTAGGGCCAATAGTACGACTTAACTACTTTATGAGTCACATTCGCTTGCACAAGCCCTTTTTACATGAAAGCACATTCACATACCTCGCTGATAGAAAACAAAAGAAGAGCAATCATGCCCGAACTGGAACTGGAACTCGAACTCGGGACGCCGAGATATGGGGGAAGACGCTCTAGCCCTGCCCCAGGACGCCGGGTAATAACTTTGACAGTCTCCTTGGTCCAGAATAAATAAACGTCTAGTAAAGGGCTAGCTAACTAGCATTCCACAAACACAAAAGTTCAGATTAGTGAGCACAAGCATAGTGGATCTGTGCAGCGTGTGTTAGCAATGGAAGTTCCTATCAGGTGGGAAGAGAAATTTCCTCTGGAGAATCTTGGGAAATTCGTTGCCCGTTGAACATCATGGACCTCGTCAAGAAAATGGTTACGCTTCTATGATACCGCGTAATTGGGATTTTTTCCTCCACAATCTGCATTTCCAAAACTCTCTTGGCACAGATCCATTAAAACAAAGTCAAAATTAATCGACAATCGAACTGATTATGCGTTTTCTCCATCTGCTCGTTGGATATCTTCATTCTTCATCCTAGAAATTTAACTTAATTAGAAGTTAAAAAAGCAACATTTATGCTTTTATAACACGCATCGGGGCTTGAAACCAAAAGGAGCGAAAAGTCATTTTTTCGCCACAGCTTCACGTTAGAATGACTAGCATGAAGTCAAAATCTTATTTAAAATTTATACGCGCCAAACATTATTTATGCTTCTGGAAACAATATTTTTCGAGTCTATTCATCTTTCTTCATCTCTTTCTCAGAATTTGCATATTAAACGGGATATGATATCAGAGCTACGAAATTCGCTGGAATGGGAAGTTCTATAAGCCCGGCACACCTAGTTTCCGGTTCCGAGTGATGAAGTTATTCGTCTATACGCTCATAAATATTAACGATTGCTCTGAAGTTAAATGAATAATTCATATACTTATTGAAGTGTTATTTCTTCATATCTGGCAAGTTATTAAAAAAATATTGCATTAATATCACTAGAATAATTCTTTTAAATGCGTAGCTGCATAGATTGAGGTGGCTTTAGAGTTTCATTGTCAAAGCTTTAATATTTATTCAATTATACATTTTCTTAATTCTCTATTTTCAGCTGAATTCTTATTTAAATTTAAACCTCCAAAAACCTGAAAACAAACTTTTTTCGAAAGGCATTTAGTTAATATAATGGAAACAAAACTGAATTTATGCCTTTGTATGTAACATTTTCTTTTAAATGTAAATGAAGATTTCTTTGTTACTTTTAATCAAAAAGGGTTTCATTGCATATCTAAAGATAGCCGATCCGAATAAATAAAAAAATATCTAGAAGGAGATGGCATAACTAAAAGTAAAAAGAAACGATAACTCAAGGCTCAGCTTTTTATTGAACTTTCTTATCTCGCAAACTGTTAGTCCTCGAAGTATTCAAAATCAAAAGAATTGCTCAGGAAAACTGTAAATTACTCGATTTCACAGCTCATCACTAAAACAGGACGCTTGATCGGAGACATGTGCCTGACTTTTTGATGACTAACAAGGATTCCGAACTCAACAGTAAACGACCCTGTTTTGAACTTTTCACTCACCTTCACAAGCAATTTCTAATAAAATGACCGATGAGTTTCTGCTTTCTGCAGTGCATCAACCACGATTCCAAGCAGATAGTGCATCCTCATATTATCTCACATATATATAATGTTCAGAAATTAATTCTCGAAATGGAAATTTATTACGATAAGGCCAGTTTCTGCTAACATTTGTTTTAAAAAGTAATATAAATATTAAGTATCCGTTTAACTTACGTTTCTTCACCCGGAGACAAGTCATTAATCTACAAACAAAATAGGAATTAGGCTGCGATAATGTATGTATCTTTGTGAAAGAGAAAATCCAAATCTTGCCTTTAGGAAATAAAATTAACAGGAATTTTCGGAAACAAAGTTTCAAAGTGAATGGGTTGTAAGATGGCGTCACTGATTCCTTATGCCCTCTATAATTCAATAATGTTATAGACACATTGGAGTAGGGCACCTAATCCATTTCGCGCCACCTCTTTTCTTCGCGGAACAACGCTGACGTTGCCATCTTCCTCCCCGAACATCGAAATTCAGTTTGCCTTCGCTTTCGAGATGCCGCGCTCCCGAACGACTTTCTTAGACAGGGGCTTTAAATCTAAAACAATTTCGACAGTGTTGCAGAGTATTCGAGTTGGATGCAGTGGGGTCCTCGTGAGCTCCGAGTTCTGCACTTTACATTAAATTTTCTCTCTGAAATAAAATACTAACCGGCCAGTCAAATAAAAGTCGAAGCCGCTTGTCATAATGCGTGCATCTTACTTAATGCATGCGCAGTAGCAGCACCATTGGAGACTTTCATGCGACATATATGCATGCAATTTAACAACAATGTGACATTTTTGACCAAGTAACCTTTATACTTATTGGAATGAAACTGGTAAATATTAATTGTATTGATTTTTCTAAAATCTTAAATTTTTGTAGTTAGTTAAGGCTATCACTATTCAAAATATTTCATTTTAGCAATTTATAATCATACGGAATGATAAAATATTACAATTTTTTAGAAAAAACGCCAGCTCAACATTTTGATTATTTATGTTATGACAAGCATATTTTTATATAAGATTTTTGTTATTACAAGTTTGAAAACTCATATGGATATCTGTCCGTATCCAAAAGTAATAATTAAAAAGTTGATAATTTGTCAAATGTCTTTGCGCCAAAAATGTTGATATATTGTACTATCAAATTCCCACTATTAAAATTTTAAAATGTACTTTCCCGATTTTGATGGGGGAAACTATTAAATCTGTCTATATGTATGCCAATTACAATTACAAAAAAGGGCATTGTAGACGTCAAAGGAAAATAGTATCATTAATAGTTTAATTTCATACTGTTTTTAAAATCGTTTCCTTACGAATAAATTCTTTGAAAAATCAAAAATCACTGAACAAAACTGTAAACGCATGGAACTCAAAGATAATACCACCAATGTATAGGCTTCAATGGCTCTTTTATTTATGCTGATTCAAAATCTTAGCTGCATTACACACTCAGGGATTTACATTTGCCTATTAAAACGTGTGTGACATTCATTTTGGTGCCTGCGTTAAAAGAACCATCATCATGTAGATGAATACGAAAAAGTTAGAGAAAGAGTACACTTTATCATGAAGTTGATAAATGTGAAGAAACTAAAAATGAAAATGTAAAGTTACGTTGCAACATTACTTAACCACTTTACCGGTTTGCACGTACACCGTACGTGCATCGATTTATCTAATTTTGATAGTTGTAAACAAAAAATAAATCATTCATGATTCAATAGTAAAATGACTTCTAATACGTAGATAAGCCAAGTATTCCATGGATTTCCGTTTGAATCAAAATAAGAAAATATTCCCAAACTAGGTGTCATTTTATTAGATAGTAAGGAAAATAAACAAGTTAAGGGGTTAAAGTGAAATGTTTTCTTTTATTCAATAAAACTGAATCCCAGTCCAAAGTTTAGGTTTTAATATTTTATACAAAATATATGAAATTGACAGGCGGTGATTTATTTAACTGACCATAGTTTTGAAAGATCTGTATGAAATATAATTAATAAATTATTTCAATTTTTAGAATGAAACATTATATAAGATAACTTGAAATGCATAATTTTTCCTTTCATTTTCTTACTATAAACAAACAAAATAAAGTATAGTCTTTCTTAAAAATAAATTAAAATTAACAAAAATGTGTAAAAAACACACAAGTAAATTTTTTAAACATATTTTTATGAATTTTAATTCGTTTTTCTAACGATTAAAATTTAGTACAAAGAACACCCAAAAACGTTCATTATTTTCTTCATTTTTTTAATATAAAATTTATTATAAAAGATTATTTTTGACAGACATGCCTGATTAATGTTTTATAATAATGCACTTTTCCTTTCTAGCATATTTATTTCTTATTAGAGTATTTTTATCGTGTCATTTAAGTTTCAGTAAAAAGCTATTAAACATTGATCTCTGTAAATTATTACTACATAGTTAGTCATTTACTAATCTGTAGTTAGGGTCTTTTAAGTTTTCTAAGTTAAAATAGTTGAATAAATAGTACTAAATTTGTAATGCGCAATATCATGATCAATAACACCACAGAATGAAAGAAGACTAATGCATTTAACATGCTCTCATTTCAAATATGATCCTTTTAAAATTATTTCTATAATTTTACTGTATTTAATTCCTTTATTCCCTCATATTTATCTCCATATTCAAGGTATAAATTTTTTCATTTCATGGAGCTCTTTAGAGGCTCGAATAACAAGCCATCTAATTTTCAGCTTCTATTAGCATCAATATAAACTGTGTTACTGCTCATCGACATCCAGTTCCTCAAGAGTGAAACGAATTAATGAAAGCAAATCAAACTTTTTCCTAGAATTGAAAAACTTCGAATAATCTATTTATAACTGCATCTCATTTATAATGCAGTTGTAAATAGATTTTTTATTAATTTATTATTGCTTTTTGTTTTTGGAAAAGAAATTAATTCTTATAAATTACTTTTAAAGCATTAAGTTAGCAACTTTAAGTTTTCAAATTCTAAACGAGACATAAAATAAAACGTGTTATTACAAAATTACATGAAGCCAAGCTTATTTAATAAAGAGCCTAAATTTTAAAACAGTTTAGAACTCTAATTTTTTTCTTTATGAATATTATTTGTATTAAATGCACAAAAATTTTTATACATTTCATTATAGAGTTTTTAATAAAAAGAAATAATAAATTGGTCGAGTTAATCTGTTTTTTGGAAACTAAGTTAGACCGTTCAATGAAGGACTCACATTGGCCGTAACCCTCTCTAAACTTTTACACTACTTTGACAGGGGGGGGGGGGTAACTAGAGGTTGAGTATATAATATATAAACTTGAAACTGATCCGATGTTACATACATAAATGATTTTTTTGTATAGGAGGACAGGCGTAGCTAACTAGAAGTCACATTTTTTTTCATCATCAAATTCAATTTTTAAGATGTGTTTTTGTCAGAACCATAAAGAGGAACTGAAGGAGTCAGAACAAGAAGTAAAAAAAAAGGTCGCTCAAGAATGTTCGAGAAAAAAAATTTGGTTTTTTTACGTTGAGTGTTAATGAAAGAAAATAGAGCATTCACCAATGAAACTAAAGTTAGATCAAAGTCTAAGTTTGAATGCTTAGAAAATAAATGTCGATAAATAGGAATGGTTGTCAATAGTTAGATGGATTATATAAATAGAATTTTAAAACTATTTCGAAGAATATATCTAATAATAACATAGGATCTCTTATGCAATCCACTAGTCCAAGGAGAGTTATACTTCATGAAAATATAACTTTTTTAATGATGGATTATAAATATAACAACCATTCTGAGGAAAAAAAGAAACACACCTTTTCCTCAAAAGAAATATCTCTCTATATATTTACAATTATAAATGTGTATGCATTTGAGAGCGTGAATGGATTAATTCACTGAGATCGGAGTGCGGTGACTTACTGAGATCGGGTGCGATACTAGCCGCCTTTGGCGACCAGTCGGTTCGCCAGTATTAATGCTCGCTAAAATTTTCATATAATATTTTATGTAGCTGTGTCTCATAACAGGATTTTCACCAAAATATTTTTAAACCAAACAAATTTTGATAGTCATATAATTCATTTATAGTATTATTTTCTTCAGATCTGTTCATTCTACTACTCATCTTTCTCTTTCTATCCCAGCAATGATTGTCCCAGAATTGATATTTTACTTAAATGGTGGAGGGAAAGGTCTAAAATTCTACGTTTTTATAGAATAAGGAGATTCTAATTTTCATAAATGTAAACACACTAAACAAATAAAGACACAATTGGTTTTCAAGCGATGCGAAAGTTTAAAAACAGCTCGGAAAATACCGCGCACAAAGGAAATAATGGTGACACCCCCCCCCCCTTCATTTCTTTTCTTTTTTCCCCTCCTTTTTTTCTTCACTGCTTTTCTTTTTACAGACCTTTTTTTCGCTTTGTTATTTTTTTTTCTTCCCTGCCCAGACTTTATTTCGAGCAGGCATAGATTAAATATTCATGCAGACTAATAATAAAAGTAACTATTTTCTTTCTTTTTTAAGCATCCCGTTATCTATAAATGAAAACCAACTGACTTCGCGCATTTCTTTCTAAGCAAATCATAATTTATTACTTCCTGTTATCTTACTCAGTTGGTGTGGGGGAAGGAAATGAAGATTTTTGGCGGGAAAGTAAGAAAAGTGTCGTTTTAACTATTTTCCTCTCAGTTTTTTTCATTTTTTCTCTCCATAAGAACCATCCTCGTGTCTTAACGAAAATATTTTTAAAAAATTAGCCGAATTGGTCGAGCCGTTCTCCAGTTTTGAGCTTAGCAACGCATTTCGAGATCCATTTTTATTATTATAGATAAAGGGGCTTTAAACAAAGAGTTATTTAAATATGTTTATTTAAATGTTATTCAAAGTGTTAGGTTAATCTTAAGTGTTAATTTAAGTGGTATTTAAAATTCAGTTTTATTTAAAACTAGCCGCCTTTGGCGAACAGTCGGTTCCCCTGAATTAATGCCGACTAAAGGGTTAAATCAATTTTTTTTATTTAACTTGGTCTCATAATAAGTTTTTCAGCAAAATATTTTAAGCTTCAAATTTCGATAGTCATACAAATCACTTATACTATTATGTAGGCCTAAAGCAGTCTTGATCTTTGAACTCGCATCTCTCTCTGATTTTCTATCAGTGCATCTAAAATTCTGTTTTAAATTAAAGTGGAAATTATGAAACATCAATTAATATAAAGACCTCTTTACTCAATTCAAACATTGTCTTTAAATAAAAGTAAGAACTGAAAACAGAGTTGTCCGACATTGAAGTTTTATGTTCACTACAGAAACTGAAACGTTATAATTTTTTTTTATAATTTATAATATCTCAAGGAATTATCCAGCAAACATTTCACAGAATAAATGAAAAATTCAGTTTTTTATTTTTTTAGATGTATATAAATGCTCCTAATGATAACATTTTTTTGGTTTATAAATATATTTCAAAAAATTATGGTTTAAATTCCTATGGTCTGTAAAATTATTCAATTATTAATTCTTCAATTATTATTCAAATATTAATTCTGTAAAATTAATACTTCTTAATATTTCAACTTCTAAATAAATAAATAAACATTTCTATCTTCTGCGATCAAACCTGGTTGATTTATTCAGTTCTGAATATTGCAATCTAGGTCAACTATTCTAGAGTAACCCTGATTGGCTTCTATGAGATTTTGATAAAGTGATCTAAAATCGCCAGTTTTTATCGAATAGTTACTAAGTTATATTGAAATTTTCATAGATCAATCAGCCTTGATGATTGATTTAGTTCATTGGACTGCCCCTTTTTTATTTTATGAACTTATTGTCTCTAGAATATTTTGTTAAATATGATTCACCGAGCAGATGATATATGCAAAAATTTAAAAGTCGGAATTCATCAGCATTTTTTCCCTCAATCTACTAACTATATAATTAAATAAGACCATTTGTTAAGAGATGTATACCTACCACAAAAATGTATCAAACTTGATGTTGGGTTCCGATTACAGAAGATGCCTTTATAGATGTTAAGCTATATTTTCCTTAAATAAAACTGTTTAATTAGATTAGTAATATATGTATAGTAAAATATCATAGAAAACGTTTCCATCCATTTATTTTCAAAAATATAATGTTTCATATTTGTTTCATTTTATAGACACGTGCTGAAAATAAATTTTTTACATGTTTAATTTGGAATTATAATTTATTTATTTTTTATCATGTGAGAACATGATATTGTTTGGGTTAGAAAGTTTTGATGTCTCTGAAATATGTGGATAAAAATATTCTTATCTACTTTTACAAATTTTGCATTATTAGTTATTGCGTATGCTTGTTTGAAAGTAGATGCGTTTTCAAATAACTGACCTGCTTTTAAAAGTATAGCTTTAATGTTACGTATGCTTCGTTGAAAGCAGATGAGTTTTTATTTCGCATGATTCATTAAAATGCGGAGATAAATCACAATCACGAAGGCGAATTCTTTGATTTGCTCAATATATCTTCTTCACATAAGTAATAATTCAAAACATGTCTTATTGTTTTTAAAATTCAAAAAAAAAACACGAATGCAAAACTTTGTTACTTCTACTTATTATCAATTGCTTTTTGTTCGTCTTTTTTTTAAATGACTTCATCTTCAAGTTCGTTTAAGATTTCTTACTTTTAAATAATTAATCTCGCTCTCAGAAGATTATCGTTTGGTGCTTTTCTAAAATTTCTTTTTCAGTTTTAACTGTAGCACTTTTGTAATATATTTTTGTTTTGTATTTTTATTTATTTCAATTCTTTAAGTGAATTAATAATTTTGATATTGCAAACGATCAAGAAAAGTTTTCTCTTGCATTTATTGTTTAAAAATAATCACATTTCCTATTTATTTCATTTCAAATAATGACTTGATGAAAATTATATTTTTCTGTTTTATTTTCGGTAATAATTAACTTATTTTTTTAAATCAGAACTTCTGAAAATGTCATGGCACCATATTATTAAAAGCTGATTTTTTAAAAAAAATTTGAGATCCTCGTGAATTTTATTTTATGTGAAATAAATTGTTGAAAAATACGATTAAATTAAGTGTTTAAAAATTCATTAAAAATAGAATTTTAATTTATAGGTCAAAACATTGGTATCATTGAAAAGCTAATTTTTTTAGCTTTAATTTGATGCAAAATCCAATTTTATTCTGTAATATTTTCGGAAGTTATAGACAAAAACCGTTAAAATTTCGCTTATTTTTTAATTAAAATATTAATTAAACATTTAGAAAAAGAGCTCCGAATTGCATATTCCTGGTCCCCAGGCTATACAAGTACCAAATTTGGTAGCCGTAGGTCGAATGGTCTGTAGAGCGCCAACACACACACACACACACACACACACACATTCTGCTTTATTATAAGTAAAGATTAATTTTCAAATGTTAATCAAAGTGTTATTTAATTGTTAATTAATGAGTTATTTATATATTAATTTAAAAAGGGTTATTAAACTGTAATTAAAAATACCAGAAGGAATAATATTTGAAGTGCAGAGAAATCTACTGTCAATAGTCGTCTGATTAATTGTAGCTGTACTCTATACGATTCTTCATAGCTATAATCTTCCGCTCTTTGATTCGGCATGCGCATCAACAGAAAGGAAATAGTTTCTGTAAATAAGATGACCCTTTTGAAGCAGGAAAAAATGGAAAACAATAGAGCAAAAAAATACAAGGAAACCTTAATAAACTAATTATAATTTAGCTGAAAACAGTTAATCAATAAGCTCTTATGAAGCCCACTGCCAGAATTATTTTTGAATATAAACGCAGATGAGTGTTTTTAAGAAAATCCACAATATTTCAAGACATGTATAAAAAAAAGCTATCCATTGAAATGTATTAAAAAATGACTTACCTGCTACTACCTCCGACGAATGCAATCCTGGCAACATTGCCAGGAGTATCATTGTCCCCCAAGCGATTGCCGGTCCACATCTCTCCGTAAAATCGCGAGTCTTTGATTCCTTTCGCATTTCTGTTTCAATAGAAGATTCTCACGAATGGATTTAATAAGAAAAATATTAGTTGTTTCAATTGTTTTGATTAAAGATTATAACGTGTTAATTTCAGGAGTTTCAACACTCGTTCCAAAAGGATACATCCTTCAGTTATAATGAATTCTATAAACAATACATTTGGCTTAAAGATATTTCTGTATTGTTTCAACATCAGCACCCTGAATATTGAAAGAATTCAATCCAGAAAGATGCAGTATTATATCTCAGTGAAGTACATTCATTTTTCAGATATATTACATTGCTGCGCGCACATAAATTCCTTCAGATATATTAATGAGCACTCAGATTCTTTCAGATATATTATAATAATGCGCAGACTATGATTTGTCCTCATTCCCATTATAACAGTGACGGCGTAAACTTCATGACAAAACAACACTTCCCAAAAGTTTCTTAGATCGCGAAGCTACTTATAATATAAACAAGCAGCTTTGAAATCTATCCTTGTGGTTTGGTGTAACTGTTTGGTGTAACTCTGAGAATCAAAAGTTTATGAGACGTGAGCTGGGAATGCCGGAAACGATCTCGAACTAGCCCTTCGGGAGGGACGTCGTCTCCCATCTGCTCATCGCGGTGGCTCGAAATGGGATGAGTTGCGAAAAATCGTCTGCTGAAAAGGATGGGATCTTTAGAAGACGGATCGTTAGCACCCTCTGAATTCGAGCGCCACCTGACGACGGGCTGAGGGAAACTTCTCTGCCTCAAATGCGCTTTTTAGGGTATTTTCACCTCCCAATTTGTATTGTTTCTTAAATTACAGTTTCAAGATTCGGTATGTTTACATTTTTTTAGGTTATACTGTTTTCGTTTATAAACTTGGTTATTTTATTAATGATATCATAGATGCATTAGTGTACAAAGTATTTCTTAGACAAAGTTTTTCTCCCTTTATTTTCATGTTTCATGTTTTTTTAAATGTTGATTATATTCCGCTTGTCTAGAAGTTTTATTCACGACATTGTAAAGGTAAAAAAAACCTACTTATAAAGACCATGAATTAGAAGATTTCAGAACAGATGAAAAAAATTTCAGGCACGAAGAGAAGAGAAATTATTTTGTAAGTGAAGAATGTATATCGTGTAATAATTGAAAAATGTAAGAATTCCATTCCAGAAATTTGAATTTACATTTCTCTATAATAAAATTTTATTAACCCAAACCCCACCCCTCAAATAATCTGGAAAAAATACGCTAATTGTTAAAAAATACAGAATGCCTTTATATATATATATATATATATATATATATATATATATA
>JAOUZG010031957.1:1764732-1778510 GCA_026289955.1 Argiope argentata | reverse complement strand
GAGAGAGAGATGAATGTGTATGTGTGTTGGTGCTCTACGCGCCAGAACATTAACTTGGAATTTCCAAACGTGGCACTTATATACTTTTGAAGGTGAAATTATATTTAGGAACAATTCTTTTTTTTAAAAACGAACTAATTATAATTTTAATTAATTAAAAATTAAGCAAATTTCTGAATTTTTTTAAATTATAAATTTTT
Source organism: Argiope argentata (assembly GCA_026289955.1). Classification (NCBI taxonomy): domain Eukaryota; kingdom Metazoa; phylum Arthropoda; class Arachnida; order Araneae; family Araneidae; genus Argiope; species Argiope argentata. Next base: position 1,778,310 of record JAOUZG010031957.1, on the reverse strand, counting down.
AGAAAATTTTAGCACAAAATCAAGCAGTAAGCATATTAATAATAATAATTTTTGAGGTATAAATATTTTTCTATATTGAATTCTTGAATGTTCTGAGCACATTTTCCAACCATAATTGTAAGAATTCTGAGTAAATTTTAAATAAAAACAAATTTCAAAAATAATCAGAAGAGAACGTCAAAATATCATACCGAAAGACTTTGTGCAAATCATATTACTAGTAAAACACTTTCTTGGTAAATGGATACGTCATGCGCCAACAGAGCTTTCTGTCGTTACTAGATCTCACTTTAACTCTCAAATTTTTCTAAATGAACAGTGGATCTACAACAATTAACAATCGAAAGTATTGTATGGACAAAGACAAGAAGGCGAAAAAAGACTTATTTCATTGATGCTGAATTTTGTTCTGAGAAATGGATTTCATAATTGAGAAAAAAAAAACTTGAAGAAAATTGGTTTTTGTAAGATCGTCCACGAAGTGGTGGGTTCAGTTGTGAAAAATGGCATGGAAAAATTGTCAGGCGATGCTGCCATAAGAAATAATCGCATCTGCTAGAATACCTGGAATTTCGAAATAGCCGATTCGATATATTTTGCAAGGAGTCTTGAGTATGCATCCTCCCAAGCTCTTCACCAAATATTGTTAGATAAGGCTTCGCTACAGGAGGTGTTCACACAAATGGAATACGACACATAATGGCTTCCCGGCGTCAAGTGAAGAAATGAAGCCGGTTTTTCATTGCTTATTAATGTGAATACGCAAAAAATAGATATCTGGGCGATTTCCAATTCCCATAAATGTTGACCAAGCCACTGCATTCCCCATATGTAACTGTTTGGTGTCGGTAGGTTGATTGTCTGATTTAATGGTACAAGAGCCAGAATTGGCCATACTGCACCAGATATATGATAATAAAAGACTTTTCAAATATGTTCTAAAAACTCTTGGTGAGAACAAAAGATTGGAAGTCAACGTTAAAACTGTAAAGCAAAACGTTGGAATATTAACCCTTTGCGATTGACAAATTTCTCTGATGGCAGTACCAAATAGTCAGAGCAAATTTAGCTTTTCGGAGTTATTTCTCTCTTAGTGATTTAAAGCAAATATAAGGATATTAGAAAATACTGAATTCGTTGAAATTGATTTATTGTGTTTAATAGTACTTATGAATACATAAAAACATACATTTTTAATTTCTGTAATTTTTTAATGTCTGATATTTTTCACAACAATTATGGCAGTCCGGCAATGGGGACCTTTGAACTTTACCGCCGAATTTAAATCCGTTAAATTAAATGAGTTGCTAGGTCGTTGGCGACCATTGTCGAAGGAGGTCTAATACGTATGTACCTATTTCCTTTTCTCTTAACATCTGGCCGCCATACTGGTGGCACCGACTTTTCCGACGACTTGCTAATATCACCACTATGTCGACATCGACCGCAAAGGATTAAGCAAATTTAAAACAAAGAAGTTTAAACGGAATTATAAAATCCAATAATTTTTATAAAATTAAAAAAAAAGATTTTTGTGAGGACTTTTCCTCAATAGCGTTTGCTATCCAGCGGCGAGGAGTTAAAAAAATGTAAACTATGAAAATTAAAATCAGGACTTTCAATTAAAATATGATGAATCGATAAAATTTCTTGGAATCTCGAACAGGCAGGAGCCAGATCACCAAATAGAAGATATTTATGAGTTATCCGAGCATGTCGAATGCGTGGTCGAGTCAATTTGACATCGAACTCGCGCATTGGTTGCGAAGGCCAGGATGTGATTGTGGGTTTAATGCTATGCAATCTATTATTTATCTGCTGGTTACATGATTGTTGGATAGTGAACGAATATGTCTGGGATGAATGCTCTTCGCGTCGACAAAGGGTATTTCATGCTGTATAAACAAAGTTGATGTTTTAGCAGCATTATCCGCCAGCCCTTTTCCAATTATTCCGATTTGGCTGAGGTCCCAAAAGAATAATAATTCATAGTCTCTATTCCTTAGAGTTCTCAAAGGATCCAAGTACCAACTGTTCTATGAGTTGCCAAGAAAGGCCAACACGTGGGTTTTTTGACTGTCCATGAGAAGCTTGAAATAGATGAGAAGCTTAATATATTCAAAACAAATATTAAATAAAAAAGACAAAAAACAGCCATCCAAAATACAAAATAATTTCAGTTTGGAAAAGGTGGAAAGAACTGATGTAAATATGTAAATTCAAGAAAAAAATACTCTGTAGTCTTGACGTAAGGAAATTCAGACTAAAAGAGAAAAGATCGCTAAGGGTCCGCGACACCCTCATTTACAAAAGAAAGTAAACCGACTTAGAAAAAAAATCCTTGGGTACCCCGGGGTTGGGACACCCGCACTCACATATAGTAGGTGGGCCCCTGAGGGGAAAATTATGTGGACTGACTGCTATTGGAATGTAGCTAAAACTTTTAATGTGACAATTTGCTGGACTTGCTTCTTAGAGAACACCTGGACCAGCATATCACCTGAACACATTTTTCTGATGGAAGAAGCGTCACCCACTGTAGCTGCAACTGCTTTCTAAACAAGAAGTGACGAGACCGAATTAAATGATTTATTTTCATTGAAAGACGTTTAATAATAAAAAAGATATCAAAATTGTGGCTGACAATTTTCATTTCAGGATGATGCCCACTGAAAGACATTTTTTCAAAGACCCATACGATATTAAAATATATTTGAGGCAACCCCCCACCTCGGAGCCACGGGGACAGTGACCACCCTTAACGCCAAGCCCAAGGAGTAACCCTTTCGCTTGATCCCTAGCAGACTAGTCACTCAGGTGACAAGGTACCAACCAAATGATACACCGGGGACCCCAGTGCACCACCTGTATGTCTTATGGGTTGTCACACATGGTCAACAGGTGGGGGTTTGGCTATCCATGAGAAACAAGAAGCAATCATGGAGAGCTCCCTCGCTTGCAGTCGAGGAATAGAAGAATCAAGCAATGCTGCAGAAGGCATTGGGGAGAATAAATATTAATAGAGTAAAAATCCCTGAGAACCTCGGGATTGGGGCACCCGTACTCACCTATAGTAGGTGAGCCCCTGAAGGTTTCTCATGTTACTGATGGGAGAGTTACATGAATTCTAAATTCGTTATTTTAAAGAAATTTTTTTTATTTTTTTATTAATTAATTTCGTATTAATATTTCAATTTCTGTTAATAAGGATTTTACAAAATTAACGATAATCCCAAACTTTCACTTTAACGCACCACTCAAGGTATTCCTTTAGTAGATAAGGAAAATTATTCTCTATTGGGGTTAATGCCGATTAAATGCGCATCCTTCGAAATTAATTTTTCTTTTCTTTTTTTGGGGGGGGAGGGGAGGGATTAGCTCTTACTTTTGGGTTAAGAATTATATTGAAAATAGGGCTGTAAAAAATCATTATTAAATAAACTATTGCAAAATTTCAGGAAAAAAATATCTATTTCAGAATTCCTCCCTTCTCTCGTAGATGAAGAGACAAGCACTCAATATTCTAAAATAAAGCGTTAAAAATTTGTATCAAAAACAACTACTTATTTGTTATATTTTTAAGAATTCATTAATGAAAAAAAAACAAGTTAATAATTCAATTCATTGTATAGAAATGGTCGTTAAATTAACATTTTGTATAATTTTAAAAAATGCAATATTAGTTTTTCAAATAAACATATACTGATTTAAATATTTTATTCCGAGAAACGGTGGTTATATTAGCTGATTATTAATAAAAATTTCAAGCAGTGGGACGAAATGACATTAGTGGGTAGTTCAAAAAGGAAAAGATTAGTGACAGTATATGAGAAAACCAATGGAATACAGAGTTACTGTTGTAGATTGTACTTTCACTGTACTTCAATAGCCTTCTAAGGACTATACAAATTAATATTAGTTTTACCATCTCTTTAAATTCATTGGCTGTTACATTCTTTGGGAAGAATAGTTGAAAGACGCATAAAAAGGCCACTTTTCTGTATATATGCTGAAGTTTCTGACATAAGACTAATTTTGGATATGAAATCTGAAAATTAGTATACTTCTGTTAAAAATCGAATCTTTAGATTTTAAATCTAAAGACTATCATACTTCTGTACAAAATCTAATCTTCATTTTTGAAAGAGAAAACTGTTGGAATTTCTGCTACTGATTTTTTACTGGAGATATTATCAATTTCATTTTTTTGTCTTCGCTTTTATAAAATGGTAGTTTAAAGTTAACATCTACTCTATCTGCCCCACAAATAAGAGCAATTTAAATTCTTATTTATGGTGCTGAAGCTCACAAAAATCTTGCGCACCCTTTTCCACTTTCAGGTCGATATAATTATCCATATCTGACAAGTAATCTCCATTGGATGTTCCACTAACAGGCCCGATTCGGGAATGTACAATTACTCAAAGTGGATCAGGCACCAAAGGAGAACTTCTTTTCAGATACGTCCTCAATTAACTTTGCTACAACGAATTTTTCTAAGCACAGCACTGTTGATGTTATAGAAGGTTAGCTATCTTCTTCTTAATGGTCAGCAGAAACTACCTCATCGGGGAAAAGGTTCCATGATCAACGGAGCGTGAAACCTGTATTGCCAAATTAAATCTTTTCTAATTAAAGTTCTGGCATTATTTCAGATGCCTGACTAATGTATTAATGCTTATTCAATCAATGAAAGGAAAAAATGCGATAAGTTTAAGAAACGAAAAACATGACCAAAACAAGAAAGCACAGAATATGAGGTAAAATGTAATTAACTTTACACACAAAAAAACACAACTTAAACTTTTTTTACTAAAAAAATTTAAAGATAGTAACAAAGGAAAGAAATCGAAAACGTCAAAGAAAAGTTTCACAATTGGTTTTGAATGTGGTCATCTTTCTTCAGGGCTGGCATGTTAATATGAGTTATACCATGATTCACAATGGCACTAATTTTCAACAAATGTATGGTCGCCTTTTCAGATTCTTTTTGATTGATCCTTTGTACAAAATGAACTGAATGTTAACCGATATATTCAGTTTGTTTTAAATTGAATTATACCTGAACTCTTTGGTAGACTTGTTTACAGAAGTTGCAGCATATTTATGGTGCTTTTTCTCGCTAAATGTCAATTATCAAACGTTAATTGGCTACTTAATTCATGGGTTCCCGATTTCAAGTAACTTGTTCCTATCTGACTGGTTCGTGAGTAATCTTGTAGGAAAAATACATCTTTATGTAGTTATCGAAGGTGTTTATTCTGAATAAACTTTCCAAGTACTTTAATATTTTATTCCTCTATTTTTTAAAATTTAATAAACTTTATTAAAAACATCAGAATACAAATGTAACTCTTTTCAAAAAATTTGTGTACTACATAAAATCTGAAGAAGTTAACAAAATACAAGCTCGAACACCAGACTAAGGTAAAATGGATTAAGGTATGGAGAGTGTTTTATTTAATTCTCAACAGAATATAATTTTCACACATTTGGGCGCTTTAAATTTCAAAAATTTGCAATTACTTAGTAGCAACATTATAACAAATTACCTTTTTTCCACTTTTTTGGACACTATTTATAGAGCAACAGCTGTCAATCTTTCGCACGCTTGCGTGAGAGAAAAATTTGTTTTGTATGTTATAGAGGCCATAGAACAACATATATTTACTAATGCTTATTACACATCCTTGCTTTCAAGAAATGACCTACATCAAAGATCTCAATTATTCAAGCGTTTAGTGTGTTTATTATGAGAAATTCGTAAGTTTACAGCTATTAAATTACAATCATCGTTATTTGAATACGTGAAATCGTCAAAATCCTTTTATGGAACTTAAAGGAATCGCTTTAAGGATATGTATATCCTTCAAATATGAAGGTTCTTTTGCCTTGGCTTCTTTAAGTGGACTAATTTTATTTGAATCACCTTCTGTACATATGTTTACCTACTCTCACTCTCTCTCTCTCTCCCTCGCACTTACACACACATTATATAAGACGTGTCTGTGCGATTCTAACCAAATTAGATTCTTAATATTAGAATATTAAGAGGCTAATAATACTCAAAAATTAGACTCTTCAAATAGCGGGGTCTCAGTGGCGTAGTGTCCAGGGGGGGTTAATATTTGCGGGTTCAGTTTCTAAAATAAGATGAAATAACACAAACGAAGGATGAAGAGACTTCTTTAAAAAATAAAAGAATTTAATTAGGGTTAAAGGGGAAACTTTACAAGTGGGAGTATTTACAGTGAAATATTAAATGGATTTAAACAAGTATATATTAAACAAACAGAAAGTTAGATTATTCCCTCTAGGAGGACATTAGAAGTAAAAAAAAACATTATATGACTGAAAAAATAGTACCGTGTTGCTATGCGACCGGAAAACTCTGAAGCGTGGAGACGTCTTTATCGTATGGTGGTTAGTGGTCCTCTGGCTGAATATTAAGTGTGACAGTTTTCCAAAAGCTCGATAGATGGCGTTGTTCTGGAATGATGTATTAACTAAAATTATGGTCCTCAGGAAAATAACTTAACATTTTACAATTCTCGCTTTGAATTACGTCAACAAATGGATGTTGATAAAAGAAAAAAATGGGGGCTAAAATGATAGTTGAATGAAATAGCCCCATGGGATATCCAGCATATTTGGAAGATATACATTTCAGGGAATTGGAAAATTATTGAAATAAAAAAATGGTTAATAAACGCGAGATAAAGTGTGAAATCGATGAAATATGCGAGCGCTTTTAGTTAAGGAATATGAAACATAACTCAAACAATAAAGCACAAAATACGTATAAAGATGCCATAAATTTTGCTGCACAACACAAACTTTCATTACTATATAAATTTCAATAGCAATAGCAAATGAAAAGAAGCAAACACAGCAAAAAAAGTTTCGCAGATGGTTTTTAAAGTGCCTACCTTGCTACCGGGTTAATATATTACATACTGTTATAACATGATTCAGGATTCATATTACACACTGTTATAACGTGTCATGTAATTGATCGAATTCAATGCTGCGTACTTGTAAGAGGATCTGTTCCGTCAAGATTCTTTCTGATTGTCTGTTTCCACGATAAACTTTACCTTTGAGTAAACTGAAAACTTTGAAACCATTGAATTTCCTTTTAGGAATTAGCCTCTACTTCTACAATTTAAAATTCTAAACTTACTTTTATTTATTGGACTGATTAAAATATTTGAAATATGCTTGAAACTAAACTGGAATATCTTTCCTATAGAAAAGTAATTTGTAGCTGAATGAATTTATCTTGTTAAAAATTGCTTTAACATGAAATAAATATTCCCTACTTCATATAAAGGCTAATAAAATCATTTGCTTAAAATGCCATTACAAAAAACAGTTTTTCATTAATGAAATAAATTTTATTTAAACTATTTCGACCAATTCATTCCATTCACAACTAAACATTTTGGGTGGTAGTGAATAATTCTGGCCATATCAAATCTAGAGACGAATTCGATAAGGTTTTGAAAGAAAAGGAAATGTTTCATTTCCAATTAAAAAATCATATATTAGTTGTAATTTGAAAATGTCTATTCATGCAAAATATCAATATGAGACATGTTGACAAATTTTTTTTAGAATCTGAGTGAAAATAAAATGGGGAAAGAAATTGCCCTTATGAATCTCTTAACTTAATATATGGTCCTTAGTGGATTGACTCTTTTTAGAAGTTTTATGCAAGTAAAATTAATTATAACTGAAGAACCACTTCAGAAATTCTTCAGGGAACAAAATTTGATACACACGCAGAAAAATGTTTACGGGTTTGATTTATAGAAAAGTCTTGATTTCTATATTGGAAAGTTCCGAGATATTAATTAACTCGCTTAATCACTTTTTCGATCAAAATAAGTCATCTTCTTCTTGAATAATTTCCCTAAACATACTCTACAGAGGCATCCCATCGTTTCTATTGACGACTGTGAATTAGAAGTGATTATTTCAGTTTAATATGTTTATGAAGACAGTCAGTAAAAGGGTGCAGCTGTGTATTTGTGGATTATGGCAGTCATACAGAATAAAGAGACTAATTTGTTTTCGATCGGGAGATATTTCTTCTTTTCACCATGTTTCGTGATGCGACAATTTTGAAATTGAAGAATATTTTAAGGCGAACTTAACGAGGTGAACGAGTTAAAGATACCATTTGTACTAAAGATATAATGCCCTATAGTTTTGTAATTGGCACCCTTCCTCCATCTTTTACCGTTTTCTGGGTGGTTGCGATATTTTCTGCTAAGTTCTTTGAAGCGAAAGCGGATCAGTTTTAATATACCAGACACTATTTTAATGACCACAGTTGCGGCTTTTCCGCATTTAAAGGAATTAACGGGGTCGAAGTTTAGTCTGAATTCCTAGGAGTTAGGATTTAGTCTAAAGTTAAAGAAAATGAATGCATAATGCCATTTTATAGTTACGGTCCTACTCTAAAGATCATTAATATACCAACATACCTAATAGTCTGCATATCTGACAAACATTGGAGTTTTGCAATATTTTTATAAATATTTTTCATATAAATATGACAGATAACAAGTGAGCGTAAAAATATAATTTAAGAATTTCTTGCATTTTATGCTCTGTGAAAATTTAATGATGCTCGAAATTCTAGAATCAGAGAAGATAAGAAAATTATCAACCACCATGGTTTCCCTCATTTGTTATTAATTTATTTAATTTTTTCGGGTTTTTTTTTTCTGGCACAATTGTCATTGCTCTGACACACTCTCAGTTTATAGTATATATGCGGTGATAATGATATTGTTGTAATAGCTTCCAAATGAATAATTATGACCGCTTATGGGAGTGGGATGAAACGCATTTCGATAGCAACTCACTTTGGAGTTGCCGATCGCGATGCGTGCCGTTCCAGCAAGTGCTTCCAGCTATGAAAATGGGGTAAAAGAGAGAGGCCCTTCGCAAAGCGCAGACAACCACGCATACAAGAAATCATGTTCTCTGAAAAGTAATAATTATTTTTTACTTCTTTTTGTCCCTCTCTCCCCTCTGAGGAGGGGGAGGAGGGGAAGAATCGGAATTGTTTGAGGAAGTGTCTCAGAGAGGGAAGGAAGCTTGAGCGATGGGTGCAAAATGGGACAGAACGAAAGAACAAAACGGGAAGTGACTTCGGTTCTGCTCCGATGCAGATTTTGTTCCAGGAGAATCGACTCTCTCGCCAGAAAACTTTTTTCATTCCATCCCTGCCCTCCACCCTCATTCCATTGTCTTTTCTTTCGATGCTTTATTTTTCTTCTCTCTCCTTTTGCCTCGAGAAGGAATAAGAAAGGAAAAGGAGGAAAGAAAAAGGGAAGGAAAAAAAAGGAAAAGACGAAAGGTGCAGTAGGGAAGTGAGAAAGGAGTTGTGCAAAAGATTCGAGAGTTCAGATCGATTCGCGTGTGGGACTATCTCTTTAAGCCGACGGGGATTTGCTGAGATTTTTCGCCTTTGTTTTCGCTTTTCCAAAAACTTATTCCCTTTTGTTTTATTTTCTTCTCCCCTTTCACCCGCATGGTCAGTAGACTCTCGGACATCGCTCCTGCATTCCTCCCTCGCTGCTACAGGACATTCATAAACGCCCTCAAGGGAGTTCTTTTGTGACGGTAAAAATTGAAAAGTCAGTTGAGTGCACGCTGTTTTCCAAAATGGAAACGAAAGACATCAGCAGGTGGCAATGATAATGGATAGAGGATTATAAAAACATTCAAGTTTACTACTTCACACCTTTCATTCCATTTTCCAAAGTTTATACAATAATATAAAAAGGTTAAGGAAGAAGTTACATCGATACAAGACTCGAAAAGAGTTGAAGATTTTATTTCTTCTGACAATTGAAATTGATTTGGAGTAGTTACATAAATTAAAATATTTCTAGTAATAATGAAATTTCGAGCCTGCCTTAAATAGTCAGTAAAGGCTTTCAGTTAACTCAATGTGTAATAAAAACTAATTGAGTTAGAAATATGTAGATAGTTAAAAAGGTTTACATCATTTATAAACCAAAAATAAAGCAAAATATGCTTTTTCTTCCATTTCAGGAAGGCTTTAATGTAGAATTTAATTAATTTTTGGAAACAATTCTTTCTATATGAATAAAGTTGTGAAATATAACGTATTCAAAGCCAGTAGTATTCGCCCGTAAAGAAAAGTAGAAGTGAACCGCAAGATGTATTCAGCTCTTTTGCTCTTTAATTACATTGAATTTATTAAATCTGCGTCTATATTAATTAAATATTCTACTAAGTTGCTTCCTAACTGAAAGAATATCCCCGATAAGAGCACTTTTGTCCAAAATTCCGAGAGGGGTATAAAAAAAGACTTCCATTTTATTAAAATAGAACAGGCTAAAATTCTTCACGCATACATATATTGACCAATTCTATAAAATTATAAATTATTTGAATGCTTTCTATAAAATAAAAGGATATTAATATAAAGACTGTTTTCTATTAAAAGAAGACGAAATGTGTCAACAAATTATACTTAGAATTTATAATAGGCTGAAACATCACTAATATGCAGTATTTCATCCCCACGCCATCTTATAAAGCTGTCTTAAAAATGATTTCACGGGCAAGACTGATTTTAGTCAGAACAGTGCGAGTTGTATCGAAAAATGTATATTTCTCTATCGGCAAAAATTTGCTGCATGATAAGAGTAGGTAGGTAGGGTTTATTATCACAAGGGCCATTAGAGGTCATACTGCGCCAGTCATATGGTTTAATTTAAGAGCTCATTAAAATGAACCCAAGCAATCAATTATAACTTAATACCAACTGAGATAAAATGTTTGAAATACAAGATATGCACCAGATATAATTAAATTCCAAATTTCAAAGGGAAAAATTGAAACAAAGTAAAAGTGTGATGTCAATGGTACAATTCCAAAATGAAGCACTGAAAGATAAAAAGGTTAAAAAACAGTTAGATGCAAATGAAAAGGTGAATAACTTTTAAAAAGTTTAAAATATTTGGTTGGTACCTCTCACTCACCAGGTCGGTTAAAGTTAAGGATGATTTATTGAAGAAACTGACGCGATGGAAATGGTAAGTAGGGCATTCAATCAAAACATGCCCAATACTTATATGAACATGACACGTTTGACACATTGGTACTCTTTCGCCAAAAATCAGATGCCTGTGAGTAAAGCGTGTATGTCATATACGGAATCGTGTGAGCTTGACATCAAACTCACGTATAGGAAGAGTTTGCCACATAGCAATCTTCGGCATGTCAGAATGTAATTTATTGTGGGTCAATAGATCCCACGTTTCTTGCCATGAAAACCAAAGACGATCAGCGATCTCTTGACATCACAGTATGGGATTTCTTGGGTTAGGAAAGAGGATGCATATTTAGCTAAGAAATCTCTCATTCCCAGAGATACCAACATTACTTGGCACCTAGCAAAAGATGACATTAAAACCATCAATTTTTAGAAGACTCAAAGTAAAAAGAATACAATTAGCAATCGGGTGCATCTTACTATGGTAGTGAGAAAGCATTTCCAATGCACTCATACTATCAGTATAAATAACAAAATTCCGTTGATTCAAGATAGAAATTTCTTGAAGAGCATAAAAAATAGCCACAAGCTCTGCAGTAAATACAGAACAGTTATTATGTATTCGATAGGCAAGATTCCCAGATGGGAGAACAATACCAGAACCAATGTGATCAGCTGATTTGGAACCATCTGTAAATATTGGTAAAAAAGAAGAATAACGATAGAGATGATAATAAAATAGCTGTTGAAAAACTACTGGGGCAGTTGAATTTTTATCTAATCCCGAGAAGGGATTAAGAAAGGAGATGTCCCAGGGTGAAAAAGAGGAAAAATGATGCAATTTTATGGAAACATCAGTAATATTTAAATCATGGAGAATTACTTTAATTCTCTAAGTGAATGGAAAAATGTGAGAGATGCGAACATCATAGAGTTTTCGAAGACCAACTGGAAAAACCGTTAAAGAAATGGGATGATCTGAAATAGGCTTTGTTCGGAAATGATAAAGGGCTGATAACTTCTTTCGTCTTAGATAAAGAGGTAGTTGATAGCAAATGGCATACAGGCTCTCTACCGGGGAGGTTCGAAATGCCCTTGAGCAGATCCTTAAAGCAGAATGATGAATGGTATCCAAATGCCACTAAACAGACGCACGGGCTGAACCGTATATCATACAACCGTAATCCAATCGAGAGAGAATTACTGCTTGGTAAATACGGAGTAGTGAGGATTGATCAGCTCCCCAATATGTTCGGGATAGTCCCTTCAAAACATTCAAGGACTTCTCACACTTCTTTCTCAGGTATAAGATATGAAGGAAAGTTTAGTTTACGATCAAAATTCACTCCCAGAAACCTTATTTCCTTCACTATAGGAATAGAAACATTCTCAATACAAATATTCGGATCAGGATGAATACCTCTCTTCCTGCAAAAATGCATGCAGCGACTTTTTTCAGGTGAGATAAAATATTTATTATTATTGCACCATGCTACCACTTTATTTACGGCATTTTGTAATTGCTTCTCAATTCGAGTCATATTCCTACCTTCATACGAAATCTGCAGATCATCCGCATACAAACTACAAGATACACATGATGGTAAATGATTAAGGACTTGGCTAAGATGAAGAATAAAAAGCGTGACATTGAGGACACTTCCCTGTGGAACTCCCTCAGTTTGAATAAAATGATGAGGATAAAAGTTTCCTAAACGAAATCTAAAGTTACGATGTGATAAAAAGTTCTGTAAAAATATTGGCAGGTGACCCCTAAAACCAAAGTTTAAAAGTATTGAAAGTATGCCAAAGCACCAAGCACAGTCATACGCCTTCTCAATATCTAAGAATATGGAGACAAGGTGGTTCCTTCTGACAAATGCGTTACATACCTGGATTTCCAGCAATACGAGGTTATCCAAGGTAGACTTACCTCTACAGAAACCACTCTGCAATGAAGATATGCATCCTTGTTTTTCCAGTTCATATGCTAGTCGTGCCTTAACCATTCACCCAAACGTCTTCCAAAGGCAGCTCGTCAAAGCTATTGGCTTGTAATGCAGAGGGTTAGATTAATCTTGATCAGGTTTTAGAATCGGAATAACTATCACTTCGCGCCACTGTGGAGGGAACTTCTCCTCTTTCCAAATGAATAACTCTAGCAAGTTAGAAAGGGAAGTGGTATTCAAATAGCGATGCATCCCAGGCAGCAAGAATTATTGGAAACACATTGGCGATTGGTCGCATCCATTGGCTACAGCTCGCGAGTATTTCACTGATGTTGGCGTTGCATTGGCGCGATGTCGGGTTCTGACCAGTTATTTTGCGAAAATATCTTAAGCTCGCATTTAGCTTGGCGCGACCTCGTACGCCGACTTAGTGAAAATGGTCATTTCAATGCAATCGCCCCCTACTCGCGCCGATATCAGTAAAAGACGACACTTTGTGCATATATTTTAGGAATTTCCCATGATTCACCTGGTGATAGTTGTATTTTGGAATTCAACCAGCAACGCGTGCTATCATTTCAAGAA
>JAOUZG010031957.1:1727205-1759732 GCA_026289955.1 Argiope argentata | reverse complement strand
TATATAATCATTTTCCCCTGTTTGACTAAATTCCATATACCGTCTTCAGGTCTATGTTTGGATGGACATCTCCCATGTTTAATTGGTCTGTAACGATAATAGCCAGTTATTCATGGCAGTTCATTCAGATGGCTTTCATTGATCTAATCCAGTAATGGCGGATCAAGACGTATTTGCATGTGAAACTGATAGACGTGGGCAACTCTATTTAGGTCGAATGGGTGACACTTCCATTGAAATGGGCGAGAACATTTGCAGACATCGGTCTTAATATATTGTTAACACCCAGAGATAGCACATAATATCTAGGGAAGAGTATCGATTGGTTTTGTCATGAGAAAGGGAAAGGACCATCCCCTTTTGTTTGATCTGATTACTCCCGTTTTAAAGATAATCGAAGGTGTAGCCGTGAACAAGACTAGTTACCATTGGGCGCCAAAAGCTATTCCTGCTAGGGAAAAACAGAACTCTTAAAGGAAGAAGCTAAATTTACATAAATCTTTTTAATAAACATTAAAGGACATAACACACAAATCACAATACACTGACATACGATTAATACTAACAATTAGTTAAAAATATAGTAATCGGGGGAAAACATCATGTTTACTCCATGACTCCAGAACACAGACTGAAGTTTTGGGAAGTGACCGCTAGGGGGCGAGCTGGAAAAGTTGTCCTGTTACAAAGGTTAATTTTAAACAGAGCCTGCCATTAGGAATTCTATTCAGATAACGAGAATAAAACATGATTCATCACTCCCTATCACAATTTTTTTTAAAAAAAGATTCACGCATATTAGATACGTCTGGTCTTCCGAAGAATGGACTTTAAAAAACACTCAATTAAAACACTATTAGCTGAACTATATGAAATGAATATTTTTTCCTGGGTTTAGTTTGACTCAAATATTCCACGGAATCCTTCTGTGACGCTTTCCGTTGTTCGTTACTTCTCGTTTAATTGGGGAGTATAAATCTTTCTTCTGGGCCCACTTTCTAAAACTTTCTGAAAAAGCATGTGTGCCTGTGATGTAATAGAAAAATTTCCCCTCAATCTGATCCAAAATCCGACATTCTGCTGCAATATTTGGATGTATGCTATCCTCTTTCAGGATAAAGTTGTGACCTCATCCAATCGTCATGAAAATATTAACCCTTTTCATTGTTTTAGAATGGAAGAAGCAGGAATTTGTCGCTATACGTCTTTTTGATTCTCCAGCTCCTATAAAGATACTGGAGTGAAATGTGCTTTCATAAATGTATAATTTCAGTAGAATATGTCATTGAAAAAGATGAAAGAAAAGATTTACTTGATTTACTTTGAAAGCAGTAAGCAACCCACATATAACCATATACAATAAAGTATGTCCTGGAAATGCAAGATAGGTTTTCAATAAAACCATGCAATGGTAAATTGAAACACATATTTGGTCACTCTGTCAAAACTCAGATAAGTTTTTTCTGAAAAAGAAATGAACAAAGAATTTACAGCGAGTTTTTTAATGCTTTAAAAAAACCTAACAAAGGCATAATTTTATTTTAGCTGTTCTAATTGAGTAAAATCAGATTTGTGACCTCTTTTTAAGAAATATACTAGCAGATTTGAAAACATTATTTTTGCGGAATGCTTTCTGTTGTGTTTTCTAGCAATCCAATTGGCATAGCACGAAATACATGTCCGATTAATTTCAAGTAACGCGGGAGAAGGCACACGAGTTTAATCCTCTGTTTAAACTTAGAATTTGTATTTTGCGGTTTAACCATGAGATTTTACATCCATTTGTTTTACAAAAATTAGTCTTATACTGTGCTATATGAAAATGAAAAAGCAATATATAGCATTTCTAAAGGAATCGCAGTCAATGGTTATACAACAATAATTAGAAGTGTGCTCCAATTTAATGCTGTAAAAAAGCAATTTGTTTTTAACTGAATTTATTTATCAATACTTAATAAATGATGTAAAAAATGCAAATATGATACTAAAAAGACGTCTGTGAATGATAGTTGAATTGCTTTAGTGTGGTGCTAGGGAAAAATAGAAGTGAATTCCTTTATTCCATTAAACAATGCAGACATTATTCCATTCGAACAGAGTGCTACAAAGCATTACATAATAAAAGCTCAATCATTTATTTGACTTTCTCCTTAAGGATTTATCAGACAGGAAAGACATGACACAATTTTGAAAAAATTTTCAACCAAATACAAAAATGTCACATGCTGAACTTTTGATGTTTTTTAAACTTCTGTAAATATTAAATAACATAATACATTTTTCTAACTTTTCCAGAAAAAAAGTATTAAAAACGTTGCTGCGAAACCTATGACTTTCTGAATAATTGTTTTTCTTTCAGTTAGCTGTCATGATTTTCAATCTCAGCAGATAAAGAATAGAAATTAGTGTGATGTAACAAAAACATCCCACACACTTTTAAACTCTAAAAATGGGGCGTCAAAAAGAGCCGAATAAATAACTTACAGCCTGGATAAATTCCCATTGCTTGGCAAGTCATTTGTATTACATACTGAATGTTGTGGAGAATCCACTCTGAATATGATGACCACTCTGAAGGAACTGAAGATCAGGACTGAAGATAGTTTCCAAGAAACCTTATCGTTTGCATAGTCGCATTGTGCCAAAAGAACTAATCGAGTTTTGGAAAGTATCCTTACTTGTAGGCAGAACAACAAAGTTGAGCAGTGCAATTTTAAAATGCTCGCCTGAATATTTCGCCTAATGTGGCGAAATGGCAGGCCGGATAGGAAAAAAAGTTGGGTAGGCTGGAGTCTATTAATATATTTCTTTGCCCACCGATGTCAGAAGAAAACTCACTGTTATAATAGTTATTTTCTCACTTCTTATTTAAACACAGAGCCTTCCATTTATCTCTGTTGATTGGTTGGTTGGTTTGAGTTTTTTGGCGCAAGAGCCATATTTGGCGGATGGTAAAATCAGAGCAAAATTGTAGAAATATACTTGGTAAAATATAAAATCGAAAGTTAAAAATAAAAAGGAAATAATTGGAAACGCCAAATGGAAAGGAATTGAACTGAAATAGATGTGTGCAAATTGTTACACTGAAGGAATGCAAATGGTTCATTTATCTCAGACCCCGTACAATGTGAACGTGGCCGAGACAGGAACAGTTGTAACGTGGCGTTGGTTGTGTGGAGTTTATTGGCACAAGAGAAATATTTGGCAATACTGCGCCAATAAAATGGTAAAATTATGAAAGATATAAGAAATAATTTGTTGAATTAACGCATTCGCATTCAGATAAAATTGTAGAAGTTTGATGCAAACAATGAATGGATAACAAAATTTAAAACCCTGTACATTACATCATTTTAAACAATGATATAATGTACATGAACTTAAAAGAAATGTTCAACAGAGACAGAATAGTATTGTAGAAAACAATCTGTTGGAAAACAACAGGAGTTGAGGATTTTTCGAATCCAATGAAAGATTAAAGTAAGAAAATTGTAGAATGTCCAGGTGGAAAACTAAAAATATCAATAGCTTTAATACGAACAGTCTTAAGATTCGAATTATGCAGGAACAATTCGGTTCTTTCACAAAATGAAAGGATGTGAGAATGGTGGTCATTCTCACGTCCTTTCAACAACAAGAGTAGTCGATGAAGACTAAGTAGCAGTGACACCTATAGATTTCGTTGGAAAATAAAACGAAGAAGACATTTTCTGTCGCCTTAAACAAAGTGGTAGTTGGGGACATAACAGAGGACAGATAAACGGGCCTAACCATATATAATACACAAGTAATCAATTCGGGAAATAACTATTGTCTTACAAATACGGTTTGGTTGTATTGGTTTTCTGGCCCAAAAATCACTCCTGGCCATGCTGCGCCAACAAATGGTAACAATAATAGTAATAAAAACTTCCAATTAAAGACGAGAGAGGTTAAAAATTCAAAACACACAACGATGCTGTAAAAACGTCATTTAATAAAAAAGCGTCAATGGAAAATCTGACAAATACAGAGATGGGAGGTTCGATCTGCGCTGCAAGATGTTCAGGAAAGCACTTTCAAAACGTTTAATGCCTTCTCACACCTTCAAAAAGAGTTGTATGATATGCTTAAGAAAGTTGAGCTTCCGATCGATAATTACTCCCAAAAACCGTGCTTCATTCACTAAAAGAAGAGGGGTACCTTTATTTTGAATATTTGAATTCTGATTAATGCTTTTTTTTCTTACAGAAGTGCACACTTATCCGGGGAGATAGTGTTACAATGTTATTGCACCAGGTTACTAATTTATTTAGCGTTTTATAATTGTCGCTCTCTTTAATTCATATTGCTGCCTTGCCATGAAATCTGTCGGACATCAACATAAAGTGTTCCAGTAACTAATGAAGGCAAGTTATTCAAAATCTGACTCATGTGAATAAACAGAGTGAAACTGAAGACACCCTTAGCTTGAATAAAATGATTAAAATAAACATTACCGATTGTATCACAAAAGGTACGTTGTTTCAAAGGATCTCGTAAATATATGAACAATTTATCCCTAAAACCTAGAGTAAAAAGTGTTGAAACTATATCGTAGCGACATGTACGGTTGTATGCTTTTCAATGTCAAAAAATGTGGAAACAAAGTTGTTCCTTCTCACTAAGGCATTGAGTATTTGGGTTGCCAGTAATACGAGGTTATCGAAAATAAAGCAACCTTACTGAAACCACTCTGCAAAGGGGAGATGCATATGTTCCGTTCTATTAACTCTCTATTTTGTCATATTATCTTTTTTATTGTGATATTTGTAATATTTAGTTTTCGAATATGGCAACATTTTTATTAAGCTTATGGAATTTTGTGTGTTTTGTTTATCATTTGAATAAAGTTGGCGTTCGACATTTGATGCATGTTTTCTTTTCTACTGCTCGGAATATCTTGCGAGGCTTTTGCTTTAAGTGTTTCATATTTAATATAAGGCGTGAGCACGCAACATTTGGCCTCCGCGACAGGACTTTTAATAATGGATAAAACGAAAGTTGAAAAGGCTGAGCGAATTGTCGTTAGATCTGCGTTTACAAAACAATGCAATCTGTTGGAATCTTTAATAGGTGAAAAAGGATATGGTGATTCAGAGGTAAATGCTAAGTTTCTAATTATTCAGTCTAAAATTGAGAAATTAAAAGAATTAGATAAAAGTATTTTCTATATAATGTTGGAAGATAGTGATGAAGCAGAGTTGGAAAAAGAAATTTCAGTACGCGATGAATATGAGGAAAGATTTTTAAAGTTGAAATTGTCTATTGAAGAGAATAATCGCGTTAAAGCTAATAAAGTGTCGAATGCTGTCAATGAAACCCCAAGATACAAATTACCTAAAATTGAACTGAAGAAGTATAACGGGGAATTAATGGAATGGATTGGATTCTGGAGCCAATTTTCAAAAATACACGAAGATGCTAGCTTGGCACCAGAAGACAAATTTCAGTATCTGATTCAATCGACTCAAGACGGTTCGAAGGCAAGGGAAGTAGTGCAAAGTTTCCCACATGCGGCACAAAATTATCCAAAAGTGATTCAGAGTTTGAAAGAACGTTTCGGTCAAGAGGATATGTTGGTGGAAGTCTATATAAGAGAACTTTTGAAATTAGTTATCAAGAAAGTTGCAAAACCTTTGCCAATTCATGATGTATACGATAAATTGGAATCAGCTATGCGAGCGCTTGAATCACTCGGTATAACAGCGGGAAAATGTGCTCCATTATTGTATCCACTTGTTGAGAGCAGTTTATCGGAAGATATTTTGCGCAGAAGAAATGTTGATGCGGATCCAACTCCTACTGGTCGCTTAGAAAAACTTATGAAATTCATTAAGACTGAAGTCGAAGCCGAACAGAGAATTTCACTGGCAATGGATGGCTTTGGACTTGCCAAAAAGGACTTAAGGGTTCGAACCAATAGATTATCAAAAAAGGAAGATGTGGCTACTGCTTCGGAACTCTTGGTTGACAATGAAACAAGGTTATTCTGCCTTTTTTGTTCAAAAGCCCATTCTAGTTCTGATTGTTTTATTGCTCAAAAAATGTCAATGATAAACGGAAGACATTAAGAGCTAAGCAGGCTTGTTTCTCATGTTTAAAGGTTGGACATAACGCAAAAAGATGTCGAATTAAGCTTGAATGTATAATATGTAGCAAGCACCATGTGCCGCTTATGTGTCCGATGCTATCCAAGAAGAAAGGAGAAACTAAAAACCTTAGTTTTGATGAGATAAAACCTGAGAAAAATCTTTCTGCGTTGTCTACTTTTGCCAAGGAAAGCAAGGTGTTTTTACAAACTTTAAAGATAACAGCTAGGGGACTACGCCGAAAAAGAGCTGTTCGAGCTCTAGTTGACACAGGATCCCAAAGGTCATATATTCTGAAGGAAACAGCCTCGGAATTGGGATACGAATCATTCAGACAGGAAGTTATAATCCATTCCCTTTTCGGTGGACTTAGGACTTCACAGAAAAATCATTCCTGTTTTAATGTTGAAATGGGAAGTCTTGAAGGCAGTTATATTGAAAATTTCGAGATTTTGGATCAATCCATAATTTGCGGGAATGTCAATTCTATAAAAAGAGGTCCCTGGATGGAAGAGGCTAGATGTCTTAATGTTCATATAACTGATACTGATGATCCACCAGGGCCTATTGAGGTCTTGATTGGAGCTGATCTTGCATCCAAATTGTTCACTGGAAGGCAAATAAATTTGTCTTGTGGACTTCTTGCGATCGAAACTCGTTTAGGTTGGACATTAATGGGTAAAGTTACTTCTAGTGATGAAACCGAGAACCTGGCCATGACTGTGACTTCATTATTTATACAGGAGGCTTCTATCACAGATCTATGGAACCTTGATGTTATTGGAATTAAAGATTCTGCTATGGTAAAATCTAAGAAAGAAGAAGATTTGAAAACGAAAATAAACTTCTTAAATTCTATTGCAGTAACTACAGATGGTCGCTATGAGGTCGCACTACCATGAAAAGAAGAGCATCTGCCTTTGCCCTCTTATAAAGAATTAGCTTGGAAGAGATTAGAAAAAATGACAAAGAGGCTTCATTCCGAAAAGCTTTTCAATGCATATGACATTACGTTGTCACAATGGTTGAAATTAGGTTTTATTGAAGAAGTACCGTCTACAGATAAAGAATAAGGCGTGGATTATCTCCCGCACAGACCAATCATAAAACATTATGGAACCACAAGAATAAGACCAGTCTTTGATGCATCAGCAAGGGAAAAGTGCAACCCATCATTAAACCAATGTTTAAATTGTGGATCAAACTTAATTGAACTAATCCCATCTCTAATTCTGAGGTTTCGAGAGAAAAAAAATGGCGTGTCAGCGGACATTGAAAAGGCATTTTTGCAGATTGGCGTGAGAGAAGAGGACAGAGATTATCTGCGATTCTTATGGTGGACCGATGATCAAAAATTGAAAATTTTTCTTCATAAGCGAGTGGTTTTCGGTGTGAAAAGCAGTCCGTACTTGCTCGGTGCTGTCATAGATTTTCATTTACACAGATATTGTGAGATACAGATTACAGATATTGTGAGATTCCAGATATGATTCAGAATTGTTAAAGAAACTGAAGGATAGTTTTTATGTGGGCAATGTTGTTACAAGTGTCGAAACAAAAAAGGAACTATTACGATTTAAAGAAGAAGCCAAAGATATTATGGAAACAGGAAAGTTTAATTTGAGAGACTGGCAAAGTACGGGAGAAAAGGGTACTTCCTTAATATTGGGTGTATCTTGGAAGCGAGATCAAGACCAATTACATTTGAATTTAGATTGGCTAGATAAGTTTGAACTAAATGATATTACAAAAAGGAAGATCTTGTCAATATCTCATAAAATTTTCGACCCGATAGGATTTGTTTGCCCTGCTTTACTTTTTCCCAAGTTACAACTGCAGAGACTTTGGAAGAAAAATATTTCTTGGGATTCAGAGATTGAAACTGAAAGTCAGAAAGAATTTTCAAACTGGTTCAATGATCTGCATTTATTGAAAAATGTAAGCATACTGCGTTGGCTTTGTGTTTCATTTACTGAACAGCAGAGGATTAGTATCCATACTTTTTGCGATGCGAGCCAAAATGCATATGCAGCAGTCGTTTCTATCAGAGTGGAAGTGGCTCAGAGTGCGGAGGTTAATCTTTTAGCCGCCAAGTCCAGAGTTGCTCCTCCTAAAGTACTCACTATACCTCGTTTGGAGTTGATAGCAGCTCTTATTGGAGCAAGCTTGTGTGCTACTGTGGTAGAGGGACTACACTATTCGGAAAGGGAAGACATGGAATTTTATTTTTGGACCGATTCCACCACGGATTTGGCGTGGATCCAGAAGGATGAGATAGAATTTTCCCGTTGGCAATATCATCTAAAAGTTGGCCTGGTACGCCTAGAGAAATTCCTAAAGACCATATTCCACAAAAGTCTTTCCCCATGGACAAAAGCTGCCCTCCTCAAGAACAAGAAAATGCCCCTCTTGTGACAAGAAGTGGCCGTATTATTATATTACCTAAAAGAATGAATTTGTAATATGTGAAATACTAAATTTTATGAAGATTTTATTGAGCTGTCCTCCGACAGCTCAAGGTGGGAGGATGTTCCGTTCTATTAACTCTCTATTTTGTCATATTATCTTTTTTTATTGTGATATTTGTAATATTTAGTTTTCAAATATGGCAACATTGTTATTAAGCTTATGCAATTTTGTGTGTTTCGTTTATCATTTGAATAAAGTTGGCGTTCGACATTTGATGCATGTTTTCTTTTCTACTGCTCGGAATATCTTACGAGGCTTTTGCTTTAAGTGTTTCATATTTAATATAAGTATAAGGCGTGAGCACGCAACAGCATCCTCGTATCTCAAAATTGAAAATAAGATGAGCATTTACCATACGCTCGTAGATCTTACAGAGGCAGTGTGTAAGAGATCAGCCTGTGGTTCAAAGGAACAGATTATTCTTGACCATGTTTTAATATAATAATCACAACAGCTTCCCACCATTGAGAAGGGTATTTCCGCTCAGTCCATATTCTATTAAAAAGCCGTAACAGATTGGCAAGGGATATGGTATTAAAATGGAGAAGCATGTTTTATGTGATTCCATCTGGCCCATAGCTGTCCATGTACTCGAGACAGTGCCAATTCTAATTCAAACATCCTGAATTCACTGTTGTATGGAATGGTACTTCCGACTTTAAAGCGTAAACCGTTTAGTGAGATTCTTAATTGCGAGAAAACCAGGGCTATAAGAATTAGTTGCGGAAACTTGGTCAAGAATATTAGCAACGTCTAATAAGCCTCTAATACATCATATCAGTTTTTTAAACAGGAATAGAAGTTTCATTATGAATCCCATTAAGAGCCTTTACTTTTTCCCATAAAAGTTTGCTAGTATCAGAGGATACGATGGACGAAACAATTTACTCCATGCTGCTCTCTGGCTACGATGACGAATTCGGCAAGCTAGAACTTTAGCTCTTTTAAAGACAATCAAATTCTCAGTTGTCGGATACCTTCTAAACAGATTCCAGATTTTTTTCTGTTTCTTCTGACTGTCATGACACGCATCATTCCAACACAGTCTACGAAATTTTCTTATATTTGGGATGATTTTCGGGAATAGTGGCGTTACTGGCTTTCATTATTGTATCAATGACATTTTGTGCTGATTTCGAAATATGAACACGAATAACCATAGTCTTATTGATAGCCGCTTAGTTGGGAAAATGTATTCCAATCTTCCCGTTGGAATAAGAAACATGAAGGACAAAGAGTAGCGCCACAGCTTCCAATATGGGAGACGATGATACGAAAACGATAGCTACTATGCATGCCGATGATGACAGTAAAAGTCAACAATGGCTGGAGTTCAGGTAGGTTGGTTGGTTAATTTTAATGGCGCAAGAGTCAAAAGCGCCTAAACTGCGCCAAACATATGGTTTGAGAGGATATCACGTGAGGAGTTAAAATTAAGGTAGATATGTTACATACACTTATGTTTCACTAAAAACTGAATAAGTAAAACAATAAAAACAAAGTTGGAGGTAATTAAAGTAAAACAAGTGACTTGTTGAAGCAGATTTATATAAAATAATAAAATACAATACCCTTTAAAAAGTTAAAAATGTACTGATGGGGAGATTCTCCCACCAATTCTCGCATGCCAAGTGAAGGTGAATTAAAATAAATCATAAGATGGGAATTCAAGTTCGGGCACTCCGGCCAGGATGTGCGCAACACTAAAATCAACATTACATGATGTGCATATCGGGGCTCTCTCGCCGAATAACAGATATTTATGACTGAAACGAGTATGACCGATGCGGAGACGAGTAAGTTTCACATCAGTAGTTCTTAAGGAAACAGTGAGCCACAAACGAATGGGTGGTTTAATAAAATGTAGCTTGTTATGATTCTCCAAATCCCAAGATTCCATTTAAAAGAAATGGATATAATGAGGAATTGCAAGTTTTGAATCACGATATGGAATCGATGCTTGATATAAACTAGAAGCTGCCTCAGCAGCGCGGTCAGCCCCTTTATTACCCAAAATTCCAACATGACTAGGGACCCAGCAGGATGAAACAAAAATTCCCTAGGCCTGTAGTGTTTGCAAGGAGCATAATATATCTACTGCCACAGGATGCATCCACCTGCCATGATGAGATAATATATCCAGAGCACTCCTGCGGTCCGTATATAAAATAAATTTACGCCTGTAAGAAACTACTATTTTCTAAAGAGCGCAAAAATTTGCAACAAGTTTCGTGGTCAAAACCAAGCAAGAAGTACGCAAACGGTATTGTAGATGTTTTGTAAAAATTTAATTCCGCAGCCAACATAGCTCTCAGATTTTGAGTCTCCCTCAGGAGCTCACCTACCACACGGGTCCTTGAGTACCGGTGTCCCAATCTCGAGATACCAGGGATCTTTACTCCTTTTATGTTTACCCTCCTCTACGCCTTCTGCTGTTTGCTTTATTCTTCTATCCCTCGATGACAAGCGAGGGAGCCCTCCATGAGAAGTTGCCGCCGCTCTGTTTGCTTCTTGATTTTTATAGACCGTAAAAAAACATGTGGTGTTGGTCGTGCATGGTGACCCAATAGACAGATGGGTGGTGCACTGCGGTCCCCGTTGTATCAATCGGCTGGTACCTAACCTCATGAGTTATTTGCCTGTTAGGGATCAAGCGATCCTTGGGCTTGGCGTTAAGGGTGGTAACTGCCGCCGGGGGTAACTCCCAGCGTATAGGTTCCGGTTAGCACAAAGGTAAGAGCCGAGGCTGGTAATGACTAGAGCCGGTAATTACTTTCTTTTGTTGGGCTCTGTGGAGGGTGTATGCATTTTATTCGATACCGTATGGCCTCTTCCAAAAACTCTTCCATTAGCGGGCATAAAAATGTTTAGGAATGTACTACTAATCTTTTTCCCTTTGATTCATATTTTATAATAAAAGGAATATCTGAAAAAATGAAAGTTTTGAGTCTGTCTCTCCATTTATGGTACTGAAAGCTATTGCAGCAACAGTCAATGAAGTGTCCTCTATTAGAAAGACGTCATCGTGTGATTTGCTGGTGGATGTTTGCACAAAAACACTACGTTTGCAGTAGCAGTCACTCCAAGACGTTATTACATGTGGGGGAATTTTCAATGTCCCTACGGAAGAAATAACGCACGAACTAAAACCCCAAGGTGTGACGCACGTACGCTAAATTACCATTTAGAGAGACGGGCAAATTTTACCAACTAAGCATTATATTTTAACTTTTCATCCTGAAAAATTATCTGAATGCATATATGCGGTATAATTCCCCACACGTTATAACGCCTCTTGAGGAGCTGAGAGATGAATGCGTAGTTACAGAAACTTGAATAATAGCCCATGCTTTCAGTTTGAGAATATGACGAGATTGTTGTTGAGAATTAACTTCGACCAACAAATCTCCTGAACGAAGTTTGCGAATGGTAGAAACTTCAAGTGTTACATAAAGGGACGTTTCTACATGGAACGGGGAAACTGTGTGGAATGTATCTTTATTTTTCGAAATTATTTTGATTAAAAAAACGGTAATAATATTTTTCTAGAGTTTTCGTATTCTTAAGGTGGCCAGTGAAGGAAGAATTGGATTTAGGCCCCATGCGATATTAAAAAAGGTTCAGGTCAGGTCAGGTTCATTTCCAGCCTCGGCATACAACCTAATGCTTGCCGAAGCCTATACGCTCGGAGTTAACCGCCGGGGAAAGTGACCACCCTTAATGCCAAGCCCGAGGAGTAACCCTTTCACTTGACCCCTAACAGACTTGAACCTCAGGTGACTAGGTACCAGCCGATTGATACACCGGGGACCACAGTGCACCAGCCGTCCAATGGGTCGCCCTGCACAGCAAGCTCGTGGGGTTCTTGGCTGTCCATGAGAAGCACGAAACAAACAGAGCGGCGAGAGCTTCTCATAGAGAGCTCCCTTGCTTGACGTCGAGGGATAGAAGGTAAAAACAGATAGCAGAAGGCGTAGAGGAGAGTAATCATGAAGAGAGTAAAGATCCCTGGGAATCTCAGGATTGGGACACCCGCACTCACCTATAGTAGGGGAGTCCCTGAAGGGAATGGACATGCCATATCTTGAATCCAGAAGGAAAATTAGGGCATTAACACCCAAACCTGGTGTGAGCTATGCATCTGTTACTTAAAAGTCTTTCTATGAAAAATCAAATCAATAAAGATAGAAATCGGGAAAAAATTAGGGATTCTGAAACTGAGACATATCTGAACAGTAATCCTGAAAATAGGAAAGCTGTCTTACATAAACCAAAGTCAAATAAATCTCTGAAGCTAATGCTCTCGAAACGAGGTCTTGATGCTAAAGGTATTTCTATTAAACTTTTAAAAAAACTGCTATATGCAATTCTGTTGCTCTAGGACTTTCAAAAAAAGATCTCGCTCATAAGGATTTATCATTTATTTTCAGTGGCTCCCCGAAAAGTTCCGCAATTATCTAACTCCATCCATCTGAGGAGGAGGAGGAGGATGAATTTGAAATGAGTTGCGATGGATCGCAACCACCAAGCATTGTTCCCAGAACTTCTCTTGAAAAAGATTATCTTAATGGGTACTTTTCTCTCTTCATCAAGTCCATTTTAAGCAGATTTCTGTTAGGGGATCTTTCATCTGTTTAGGGGTTCAAGAAATTTTCTTGACTCTCAACACCCCTATCAAAATTCGAGGTTATAACTGTGTTCGGAAAGATACTGACACTGGATCTCGTACTTCTGGTGGTGTCTGTATCTTTACCTTAAATTTATATCCGCGTACATCACTTCTGCAGGCTCTGGCAGTGCAAGTTCGCGCACGAACTTTGGTCCTGGTCTGCTCTATTTATTTACTGGCTCATGATGTTATTCGTACGCATGAACTTGATAACCAACGTGGACAAACTTCCATCACCTTTCATTTTATTTTATTTAGTGACTTTAATGGACATAGTACATTATGGGGCAGTGATTATACAAACTCTCGTGGACGACAGATTGAAAAATTTATTTCTAATAACTGACTCGGTCTGCTAAATAATGGGGGAAATATATATATTTCCATGAGTCTATACATGGCTTCCATAGTCTTAATCTAATCATGTGCTCACCAGAACTCCTGCCATTGTTAAACTTTCAAGTTTGTGATGAATTATATAATAGTAAGCACTTCCCTCCAATACTGAAGCACCTCCAATATTGATTGAGGAAATTCGATTATTCGCAGTCCATATATTCTATTCCATAGAGCAGATTAGGATGCATTCACACAGTTGGCAGTTATCATTGAGGACATGTTTAGTAGCGCAGCATTTCTGAAGCTCTACAACACGTCATTGATGTCAAAATTAAAGCTGCTAATATGAGTATCCTTATCTCGTCTTAGTTCACCTCGTCTAAGAAGATTTCATAGACCGTGGTGGAATGATGCATGTTACGAAACTTACAGAAAACAGAAAAAGTGTTGGAACATTTTCAGGAGGTACCCAACGACTGTAAATTTTGCTTTTAAACGTGCTAAAGCCTATGCTCGACGTATTCGTCGCGCCACATTCGGAGAGAATTTTATAAATCCTTTTTTCTTCCATTACATCCTGCACCATCAGTAAAATTTGTGGAAAAAAGTGAATGCTGCAAATCGGTTGCATCGGCAATTAACCTTCCAGTTCTAAAAGTTGGAAATGTAACGCATTCTTCTCCATCAGACATAGCGAATATTCTCGGCAAAGCTTTTGAACAAGTTTCCGCAATTGAATCTAACAACACTGAATTTCTAGCAATTAAGAATCGCATGGAACGTTTACCTTTGCGTTTCCATGACATGAATATTTTCCCATATAACTCTGAATTTGGGATTTTTGAGCTAGAAATGTTTCAAGCTGAAGATAAAGCCTTACGGCTTTATTTCAAGTATGATACTAGTCCAGTTCCAGATGGAATAACATATAACATGCTTTGCCATTTCCCATTCCAATCTGTTAATATTGTTTAATAGAATATGGACTGAGCAGATATACTCTTCAAAATGGCACGAAGCTATTGCGAATCCCATTCAAAAACCTGGTAAAAATACCAACCATCTGTACTACAAGCCATTTTTTTTTTACCAGATCGTGTTAAAAACTTTAGAATGCAAGGTAAATGCCCGCCTTATCTATACATTAGAGAAAGAAACATGCATCTCTTCGTTGCAGAGTAGTTTCGGTCGAGGTCGTTCTACTTTTGACAACCTCGTACTTTTGGAAACCCAAATTGGCAATGCATTTGTAAGGAGAAATCACCTATCTATTTTCTCTGATATCGAAAGGGCATATGACCATAAATGGTGCTATGGTATATTTTCGACCTTTTATAAATTAGGTTTTAGAGGCCATTTGCCCATATCTTTATCTAAACTTTTATCCTATCATACATTTCGAATATGTGTAGCCAATTTATATTCTAATGCTTTTATCTAAGCTGAGAGTGTTCCTCAGGAAGTATCCTAAGTTCTTTTTATCGTCCATTTAAGTTCAAATTTTGAAATATTTGCCGCAATCTGTTCATGGAAACTTATATGGTGATGACATGCAAATATCATATCAAGTTAGCAATATGAATCTCATTGAGTGACAGATTCAAATTGCTGTCAGTAAGGTAGTAACCTGATGCAACAATAATGGGCGCACATTTTCTCCGGAAAAAAAGTAGATGCGTAAATTTCTGCCGGAAGAGAAGTATGCATTTGGATCCTGTTATTCAAATACAAAATATACGTATTCCAGTTGTGGATGAAATACGGTTCTTGGGAGTGATTTTAGATCGCAAATTCAATTTCCTTTCGCAAATTCTTCATCTGTGATAGAAGTGCGAGAAGGCCTTAAATATTTTGAAGGCGCTCTCCAGAACATCTTGGGGTGCCCATCGAACCTCTTGACTCCGTATATATGAAGCAATCATAGTTTCCCGTATAGATTATGGATATATGGTATATGGGTTTGCTCGAGGTTCCATTTTCTGTCGACTATATATTGTGCACCACTCTGCTTTGCGAATATGCTCAAGAGCATTTCGCACTTCACCAGTTGAAAGTCTATACGTTACCTGCCATCAATTGCCTTTTCATTTAAAGTCAAAAATTATCCGCTTCATATCATTTCAGAATTATGTCTTTGCCGGGACATCCAGTACCTGAAATTACACTTCCAATTGGCCTCCGCAGATTATATGATGCCCGTTCATCTCGTATCCCTCCATTCTGTGAGCGAATCAAATTTCTCGTAAATGGCTCAAACCTTGAGAACATTCTTAAATCAGATATGTTTTGTTTCCCAACCTGGGATATTCCAGAGTTTTCATTTTCCAATCCTTTTCTCGGATTTGATAAATCAATTTCTCAGATTATTTTCCAACATCTTTATCTCTACCATCGCAATCATTACCCTTCATGTGTACCCATTTTCACGGATGGCTCAAAATGAGATGGTCATGTTGGCTGTGGAATCGCATTCCCATCCGAAACACTGAGCTACCACCTTCATAACTGTTGCTCCGTATTCACGGCTGAGTTGATGGGTATGGTCTACAGAAAATTTCGTCTTCCACTCAGCGAAAATTCATTATTTTTTTAATAGCATGAGTGCGTTGGAAGCACTTTCTTATTATGATAATGAGATGCACCCGATAGCTCTGGAAATTTTGTTTACTTTGCGTCTCTTCGGATCGGGATTTTCAAATAAATGTTTGCTAGGTCCCGGGTCACATGGGCATTTCTGGAAATGAAAGGGCTGATCCGGTGGCAAAAGCAGCAACGAATTTTTTGTCTCGAAGACTTCCTTATTGCGTTGTCATAAGTGCCTTGGTGAAACACATCTCTGCTTGGCGATTAACGTGAAACATGCGAACACAAAATAAATTACATTCCATCAAGTCAACTATTGGATTGTGGTCTGTTCTCCCTAAACGTGAGACTGACGTAACATTGACTCGTCTCCGTATTGGTCATACGCGCTATGCGCACCGACATCTCATTTTCGGTGAGATGACGCCTAAGTACCCAACATGTCATGTAGATTTTACTGTAAATCATATTTTAATCGAATGCCCTGCTTTTAATCTAAATCATATTCGTTTTTTAAGACATCTTCATTAAACTTGCGGGACTTGGTGAGTGAGAGATACCACCCAAATATTTTTAACTTTTTAAAGTCTTAACTTTTATACTTGCATTTAATCGTGTAAATATTTGTTAATTCTTTTTGGTGATTTGTTTCATCATTTCTTTGGCATTCATTCAGAAAAGATTATCTTATAATATTGCTTTTATATTCCACCATGTTTACTATATGACCTTGTATTTTAACCTTGAATTTGTATTTTATCATTTGCAAGTATTTATATTTTACCATTACAATCAAGCAATTGTAAATGCACTGGGGAGCAAATAACCAAATCAAGAGTATGAAAGATGCGGGTAGGTTCATGGAAATACGTTTTCTCGTTATTATTCAGCAGGCAGAGACAGTTGTTTATAAACTGTTCAATCTGCCGCCCTCGAGTATTCGTACTTTCCGAACTTTACAAATGGCTATGCCCATTAAAATCACCAAGCATTGCAAAAGGTGGTGGAAGCTGGTCTACCAAGTTATCGAGATCCTGTTGGCTTACATTGTCATGTGGTGGCAAGTAAATACAGCATACTGTAATCAAAGATCTAACATGTATTTGAACAGCCACAGCTTGGAAGGAAGTGTGTAGTTGAACTGGTGAACTTGGATATAAATTTGAAGTCAAGATACAAACTCCACCTGAAGTAGATGCGCAGGCTGTAGCATCTTCACTAATACTATTATAACCACGTATTTTGAAAGAGTTGGTTGGTTGGTTAGTTAGTTGGTTTGTCTGTTTTAGTGGCACAAAAGCAAAAAAAGCCAAATTGTGACATACACTTGTTCAAAAAAGAAGACTAAAAATGCATAAAAATTGAAAAAGCATACAATAGAAGAATCAATGCAAAAAAATCAATTATAAAACTATAAAAAGACGATGATGGATGAAGAAATGCAAAACAAGTTAGTTTAAAATAAGGTGATACATTCCAATTGCTTTTAAAAACTTAAAAGTATTTTTGGTTGGACTTTTCCCCAAAAGAGTTTGCATATCCACGGATAAAGAGTTAAAAAATTGTAAACGTTGGAGATGAAAGTAGGGACATTCAATAAAAATATGACGAATCGTTAAAACAACCTGACATTTGGAGCACAAAGGTATGCGATTGCCAAATAAAAGATTTGTGGATTAAGCGAGTGTGTCCAATGCGGAGTCGAGTTAATTTTGAGATTGAGTTCCCGCTCTGAATGACAAGGCCAAACTGTTATGTAGCGTTTTATAAAATGGAATTTGTTGCTAGTCTCATGATCCCATGATACCTGCCAATGAGTATACAAATGATGTGCTAATGAATTCCTAGCATCGTAATATGGTGTTCCTCTCGTCAAAAGTAAAGTTGGTGTTCTTGCATCGTTGTGCAACTGCTCATTTCTTACGATTTCAACATGACTCGGGTCCAGCAAAAAAGGATGTCAAAGTCCTTATTTTTTGGGTTTCTTAAAAGGTACAGGATTTCTAATGCAACCGGGTGGATATGAGTATGAAAATGGGAATGTATTTTTAAAGAACTCATATTCCCAGTATAAATGCAGAATTTGCGTTCAGAACAAAGGGATATTTTTTGTAGGGCATAACGCATACCAATGCTCCGACCCAGCCGAAGCCATACGGATTAAGCAATCGGCCGCCACAATGCCACCCCACCAAGCACAAAAGGGCAAAACTAACTCTTGAGGGAATTAGTATTAAAGACTCCTGGGACAGAGAAAAAACATATGAATATACATATAAAGAAGTTAAAAATCCAGTTAAACATGTAACATTATTAGTATATACAAACATGAATAAGAAAAGTCCACAAAATAATCCCAAATGGGCAAAAAAACTGAAGAATTAAGATAAAAGGCACGTGTTTCAAAACAATGTGCATAAATATACCACTAAATTTAAAGAAATTAAGGAAGCAGTAAAAAAAGAAAGGCGAACACTGAACAGTAACAAAATTAGTAATACACGGTGATGACTCCATTTCCAGTTGCAGAACTTCAGTTAGAATTTTTTGGACCTCCACCCGAAAGACTGGGTTCTTATTAGTTCCTTTAGAGCCAAATTTCTCCACTCTGTGGACCGTAAGAACGTATTTCCCGCCAAAGACGACAGTCTTTTATAACGTGAGTCACGGTTCCTATTTCCTCTTCACAAAGGCATGTAGCAGTCTTACCAAATAGTCGGGCTTGGTCATCTCTAAAAGGTCCGAGGCTTGTTACTATTTGGTTGATATAAAAATCACCGTACAATCTTTTCGTATTTACTTTTTGTATAAATTGTTTGGTCCATTCACCCTTAGTAGTTTCTTCCCATCTTTTTTTCCATATAACGTTTATGTCTTTTTTTAACCAGTGTTCTTATTTGAGTACTTGTGGTCCCAAAGCTGTTTATATCGCCTTTCCTGGCCAGTTGATCTGCTCGCTCATTACCAAAAACTCCTTTGTGGGCCTTGACCCATTTAATTTTTATCTTATATAAAGAATCCACCAGTTTGGTTTTTAATTCGTTTATTATTTTTCTTTCTTCACTAGTGGATTGCAGAATCTTTAACACAGATCTCGAATCGGAGATAATTTCTACATAATCAAACGTTATTGATTATATAGTCAGTTGCTGTAATAATAGTTGTCTTCTGTCATAAATACTGTAGTTCCGTCAGTCTCACCAGGGTGCTATCAATTTCGATACCGTCCTGAAAGACTACAATTGCACACCCAACTTGTTCATCTATTTTTGAACCGTCAGTGTAAATCGGCCTGCCTGTCATCTTTTCATCGATGTATTCCCATTCTATTTTTTTTCCATGGAGCTTCGACTTCTGCATACTCCAAGTTTTTTTATTCCATTCATAGATTCAGTATGTTTACAGAGCCTGATAGATTCCTGGACTGGTTTGTTCTTTTGTATTTTTATGTTAATTGGAGGGCACCCACTCAATATCTGTAGTACTTCGTCGGAGACTGTACATTTGGTAACTGCAAGCAGAGAGTGTCTCTGTATACTTAAAAGTTTTTTGTTGGTCTTAACAGTATTTCTATACCATATCTCACAAATATAATAGATAATTTTTTCCATTACTTCCAGATAGAATTGTTTGAGTTTTTTGGGTTTTAGACCCCAAGTAGGTCTAGCAATTCTTCTAATTTTTTCTAATAGTTTTATAACTTTTTCTTTAACTAAGTTGAGATGTGGAATGAACGTGAGGTTTGGATCAAAAGTAATGCCCAGGCATTTTATGTGTTTAGTTTATGTTAATCTTTGGCCATATACTGTCTGTCCATAAGGAGATCTCTGGCCGACAGTCGTCTATGTTTACGGCGGTCGTTATAGAAACAGGTTACTGCAGGAAGAGTCCATTTCGCAGAGGTAGAAATTCATTCAAGTTTCTTACGTTGGCGCGTTTAGCGCCTAATTGGCGGTGTTGATATATTGCCTTTAATTTTTGAAAGCAAATTCGAAAAATAATTCACTGGGCTGAAAACCATTTTCGTACTTGGAATTTTGAAAAAATATATTATTCCTGTTAGAATAATACAGAAATTCCTATCTGATTAGTACAGAAAGAACAGAGTAAATCAAATAGAAAAACTGAATAATTATTTATATGTCTAACGACTGCACAAGAAGAAAAAAAATAAGTAGAATCCAGCATGACAAAAAATTAATTTTCATTTTATTTGTTTTAAATTTATGTAACTTCTTAAGATCAAATTATCCACAGCAAACGGGATCTATCTAATTCAACATAAAAATAATAACATAATAATCATCATTATTACATAATTTTTATAAACGCTTACTTTTATTCTGTTATAAAGTAAACTATCCATTGTTAAATATGCTTAAAACCTCTCTAAAGTTTTTTTAATAAATAAATATATTTATTTATTTTTGATATGTATGCTATTTCAACTCAAAATTAACAATTACATTTTATCAAATAAGATAAATAAAAGCTATAAAATAAATAAAATTTTCAAAGATTTTTTTTAACGAAACTTTAAAAAATAAGGATAATCAAAAGTATGTTAAGTTGAAACTTTTGATTATCGACATATTGAATAACAGAAAACAAGAGCACATTAATGAAAAAATAGAAAATAGCAAAAAGGAATCAAATTTCGTAGCTTCAGGAAATAAACTAAATAAAATTCTATATCTTCTATAACTTATGATTAAACTAACTGAAATGAATCAAAAAAAGCAATTTTAAAATTCACTTTTTATTTATAAAACACATTAATTATTATTAAAAGAGTGCAAAACTAGCAGAAATCGAGTGAGAGTTGTGAACTTTCAATTTAAAGAATTCTAAATCACTGTCACGAGATTCCGTTTCTTCTGAATCGGAATCCGATTCAGTACTTCCAACCTGAAATACTAGTTCATCCACTAGTTCTTCTAAAATCCCATCTTTTTCCCAATACGAATTTTCAGCAAGTTACAAGCAAAATTCTATAACATTATGCACAATTTTACGTGCTTGTGATTTTAAAGTCTCTCCATTCTTAAATCTAAAAGGCATTTTAAAGGGTCTCAAAATTCAAGAGACTAAAATTATTAAATAATGAAATGTAGTTAATATTAACCAAAGAAAATATTAATAAAATATAAAAGAAGTAAGCTAAGCAAATATAAAGATACGAGCAACTGCGGTAAAGCGAGAAGACGAATGAGCAATAGTTTTTTTATCGCTTCATTTTTTTCGCCAAGATA
The DNA here is from genome assembly GCA_026289955.1 of Argiope argentata. Lineage (NCBI taxonomy): Eukaryota > Metazoa > Arthropoda > Arachnida > Araneae > Araneidae > Argiope > Argiope argentata. The sequence goes on along the minus strand of JAOUZG010031957.1, from coordinate 1,738,310 downwards.
AAGAATAACTCGCCAGACTTCCGCCCGATTCCACCCATTCAAAATAGATCCTCCCTATCGACACCTGTTTCTATGACGCCCGCCGTGAACGTAGACGACTGTCGGTCAGAGATCTCCTTATGGACAGACAGTAGTTTTATGCCTGGAAAGTGTGTTATATCCTTTTTGTTTTTTATCATTGTATATATAGATTTACTTCTATTGAATATTAGATTATATGAATCAGCCCATTCTTCTAGTTTTCCAATGATGGGTACACTTTTGTTTGTAAAATATGATGCAGTTGCCCTCATGAGGACAATGATGTCATCTGCGTAAGCCTGAATTAAGTATTCAGTGTCGTTATTAATATCATTTAGCAATTCATTAATTACTAGAAACCAGAGTGTTGGGCCCAAGCTGGATCCGATATTATAAGGCCATCTGTCACCGTCCGTTAGCAAGATAGTTCTATCTGCAAGAAACTTTTCTATTACATATTTCAGAGAAGGAGGTAAGATGTAACTATTTAATAACTGTTTCAGTTCTTCCCATCTCACTGAGTTGAAAGCGGTTGATATGTCTAGTGATATAACACACGTTATCATGTTTTGTTTCTTTGCATCGTTAATATAATCTATGTTTTTGAGCGCTTCGTTGGTACCCATATTTTTCCGAAAACCGTATTGATATTTATGAAGCTGTTCTGTTTTTTCTAGGCAATACGTTAGCCTCTTAGTGACTATTTTATCCAATATTTTAACCATGACTGGCAATAAACAAGTTGGTCTATAAGATTTATAATCATTTAGGTTATTTCCTTCTTTAGGAATGAGGGTAATTTCTGCAACTTTCCGATTTCTTGGAAAAAGACCATTCAAGAGGCAAACATTGTATATTTTGATAATCCAATTCCTATTTGTCTCGAAAAGTTCCTGGATGATCTCCGTAGGAATTCTTTTTTGAGTATCTTTGTGAACGACCAGTTTTTTTTTAAAGTTTGAGTGCCACAGATTTTTCAGAAGCAGATTTATGCTTTTTACGGGTATGTTTGATTATCGTTTACGGGTATGTTTGATTATACATTGGAAGGTTGATCTGATTCAGATATTGTAACTGAACTATCCGATTCGGGGACAGCCTTAAAAAATTTGTGTTATATGTGATCCCTACAGTTTTTAATGGTGCGTTTACGGCTGAAGCCCAGCTTGTATCAAGCGTATGTGTACGATCTCTAACAATTTTCCAAGCTTCTGGAAATGACACCTGCTCTTTAAATTTGACAAATAATGTTTTTTCCTGTTTTGAACAGGACATAGAGAGAAACAGGTGTGGTTTCTTTTGCAGTTTACACAATTTTCCTTGCCTGAACACTCATAACTTTCATGACCAGCTACTGCACAACGGGAGCTTGTTAAGGTCCTTCGACAGTCAGCCTTCGAGTGGACGAAACGCTGACAATTGTAACATCTTAAAGAATTCAGAATATAAGATATTACGGAAAATTTCATGCACCCAGCCTCTATCAACTCGAGTAATTTTGGAGAGTTAAATGTTAAACTAAGATGCTTAGTGTTAAAAAGTTGTCCCTCTCGCTAAAAAGAGCACGTGGGCCAAATTTCTACTACCCATTTTTTACCCACACGATATTAATGGGGATTCGGGCCCAACTGCACCATCCACCACGGAGTCCAACAAGGAAAAGCAACCACCTGGTCATACCCAGCCTCGGTGCTTACCTCAGTGCTAGCCGATACCTATATGTTCAGAGTTACCCCAAGGACAGTGACCCCCCTTAACGCCAAGCCCAAGGAATAACCACTTCGTTTGATTTCTAGGAGTCTAATCACTCAGGTGAGTAGCTATCAGCCGATTGAAACACTATGCACCAATAGTGTACCACCCGTCTAATGGATCTCCACGCCTGCCAACTGATGGGGTTTTCGGCTGTTCATGAAAAGCAGAAAGCAAACTTAGCGGCGACAGCTTCTCAGTAGCTCCCTTGAGGGCCGTCGAAAGATTGAAAAATGAAGCAAAAAGCATAAGTTGTGGGAAAAAATAAACCATAAAGGGAGGAAAGATCCCTGGGAACCTCGGGATTGGAACACCCATACTCACCTATTGTAGGCGAGCTACTGGGGGTCTGGAATCAAAAAGGTACCAAATGAAGTACTTTTGAATGCAACCCTAAAGTAGAGCTTGAATTTTTTAATACCTCTCTCATTTTTGAAAAAACATAAATACAGTGAAAAAACTCAATAACAACTGTAAAGGGCCAATGAGTTCAAAAACATAAAAAAAATTAATTTGCACATTGAAAAGAAGTTTCAAAAAGGCGTACTTGAGTTTAAGGGAAAACAATCGTACCCATGCACGAACACAGTATCAATATAAATTTCCAACATCTGTACCTATACTACCTCATAAATGCGTTATTTGCGAACTCTTGTAAATTTTATCTTTTCGAACTAAAGATAAAAATTATAAATTCCATTAGGAAATTCATGTCAAAAATGGAAATAAATTCAGGAAGCAAATTTAATTTCTTAAAAATTACTTCAGGAATTCGTTTGCTTGATGCCTACACGAGTCGAAATTATTTGTGCTATAATTTGGCACCTATAAAGAATGCATTCAGAGACCATTTCTACGGATTTGGAACTTTTGAGGGAATTTAAAAAGACTATATGCTAAATAACAGTTTATTTTATGCCCTAAATAATTGCTTAAAAATTCCTGAAGATATTGGTGATCAATTTTTCAGTCCATTGTAAATGGTCAAAGAAGATTCATCAAGTGTGTGCGTAAAACCAAGTGTCAAAATATGAAATGCTTTTGCATTATAAAATTTATATAGTGGAATTCAAAATATAATTACACCTTAATGTTTTACATTACAAGTTAATTTTAATTATTTTTATGAAAAATTACATAATATTTTAGTTATATGTAATTTTAAAAAGTTTATTTAACTATTCTTTCCTTTTTGGAAGGAAATACACTCTATAACAAAAAAGAAATCGAAGCACCAAGAAGAAGAATTTATCAGAATGAGACGAAAATTGATGGACAGGAAGGCAATGTACAGAATAGTAAATGATTCAAGTCTCAGAACATTCCAATAATTTATTTCAGAGTTACATCAACAAGTTCAATGAGGTGTTGAGCTTAAAGGAATGGTTCAATGAGGAGTGGAGTCAAGGCCTCTAGCCTGGATACAAGCTGCCACATAGACCGACAAAGCTTCCGGGTGATCTCCAGCGGTATTTCCTGCCAAATTCACACCAATTGTCGAACGAGGTCATCAGCATTCCGTGACAGATACAATCGCCTACCCATCATATCCCAGACATGCTCGTTGGGAGAGAGATCTGGCAGGCAAAGGAAGTGTTTGACAAGCTTCCAGCTGGGACAAATTTATCCCGGCTTTTTCCAATATCAATAATTATCGAGAAGTTCTACTCTCAATGAGGGGATTTAATTTGAAATGTCTAATAATTCCATTTGTAGAAAACATTTATTAAAAAAAACATTTTCAGTATAAACATAAAAGAATGTAATAATGATTTTTAAGGATATCTAAATAATTTGAAATGTTAATGAATTTTTTAGATACTATTAATATTCAAATATTCATAAAAATAATTTTTTAGTAAAAAACAAGTTTATCAAAAAGAATATATAAAAAATGAAACGTGATCCGATTCTTTTTTTCAATGCAATATATATATATCAGTTTTGTATAAATCAGTGGCAATAAACATGAACTTTTTAAAGAATTTAAACGTTATGTTCTTAATTCTTCAGAATTTTAGATTATCATGTTTATTTATCATTATTTAAAAATTATGCTGATTTTTTTCAAAAACTGAACTCAAAACATTTCAATTATTCAACAAAGATTGATTAAACAAATGAAAAAACATAGATATTAATGCAATTGCAAATTAAAATTATTAAAATATTGAAATATAAGGATAAAAAGCATAAGAAACCATTAACATTTTACGACAACGAAGGAAAAGCTGAAATTTATCAAAATAATTAACTCGTTAATTGATAATTTATTAATTTTAAGCCTCTTTTTAATCAAGCATTCAAAATTTAAAACCATTCTTCACCAAATTTTGCAATGTAATAAATGGAGTAATAATTAATTAATTCACTGATTCCGACAGCGACGGCCAAGAGTTCCGACAGGGTCCAGAGAGTTCGATGCCGGAGATTCTCATAATCAATTGCTACTTAAAATGATGAGATCTTTCTCAGAGTAGAAGTGGGTTATTTCATTCAACTAAAGCCTTCTAGAGAGCAATATGTTTTAAAACTTCAACGAAATTAGAAAGGGTACTTTAAACTTCGCTTGTAATCAATTGGAGCAAATAAAGTCTTGGTAGAGCGAAATTTCTCTGCAAAAAGATTCCCTTTGGATTCTCTAAACAAAGCAGAAGCTAACCGCACAATTGACTCGTTATTTATATTTTTATTACTGCATCTACTACTATTATTCATACTGTCCTCACCTTAACTAATCAAAGACCTTTTGCTCAGTTTGCAGTTCGGAACCGAATTTCCTCCTATTAAACTGCCATCCCAAAGACAAAAGATTTATTTTCTTGGATACATTGAACGATCGAAGTTTCCTTAAACCTCTTCGTATTTAAACTCGGTGAGGAGAAAAAGGGTGTTTAATAAATCTGTCTCCTCCCCATGGAAGAAAATCGTAATTAATCCTTCAGTTTTAAAGGTAAGAGAGAAAAAAATGAAACTGTGGTGTTAAGTTCGAATGCAACTAGGATTACACTATAATAAAAGGATTCGGGAAATTTGAAAAAGCAGAAGTTAAAAAAACATGGAGAAAAAATGCTAGAAAATGTATCCCTTTTTTAATTTTTGTTTTCCTTTTTAATTCTTAAAAATAAGAATGTAAGTATTTTTTAAAAGGAAAGTGGTGGGGGGTCGCTTTTAGAAAAGCTTTCTTTATTTTGACATTATCAGATTTTATGAGATTCAATGTGAGAATCTTTAGATACACAGAAAAGAAAGATATTCAATGAATGGGATTGCAAAAAAATCTTCCATTAACGAAAAAAATTCTTGGGAGAAAAATGTAAGTAATTAAAGAATTATAAATTATTTATCCTTTATTATTTTTTTTCTTTATGTTGTTTCAGTCCTATTGATTAAATTACTTGCAAACTTGCCTTTTAAATAAAAAGTAAACCTTTGGAGAAGGGATAATTCTTAAAAGATAAAAGTTAATCACTCGTTTTTTAATTAATTTATTATTTCCTTTATTTATCAGTATGAACTGGCACTATGAGGAGCATCTACTCATAGTCGAGTCTTTTGTTTAGCTGCCAGAAGAGATAACTGGAATAGAAACAATAACAGCGATAAAAGGGGAAGATTTCGCTGGAATCTAAAGGACGCATTCTTCTATTTAAATGCTTCAAATATTTTTAAGCATTTGGAATAATCTGATAAAAATGCAAAGATAATGTTGAGTTCTTACCCAATACAATCGATTATGTTTCTATTTGCTTCATTGCATTCACGTGACAAAAAATATATAAAAATAGGAAACGAAAGGTAAGAAAGTCAGATCTCCAACATTTTATAGCTTTACTGCCATTTAAACAAAGCACTTTGGATGTCAAGATTTCCAGCGGTATGATAATAAATTCAACATTATAATGCTTTAATATCGCCTCGATAACAAATTGAAAATAATGTTCTAAGTCGCCTGGGAATCTAAAATACGATCTAACTTTAAAACTATAATGAGACTTGATTAGAAACTTAATGTATAAGGGTTATATACATTCAAAACATAACGAAAATTTGTTTATAAAGCATTCATTATAAAATAACTATTTGCTATTCAATTAAAGGGGTTTGCATACAATGTTAAACGTATAAGTTTCTTAATTAGCTATATAAAATCCACAGCTATTGAATTCTTCCTGCAAATTCCAGTGCAAAATTTATCTTTAATGAATAAAACCATTAGTAATGATAAACTAAATGTTTTATTATAACTTTTTTTAAAGGTATAAAAACAGATTTCAGACGATGGCGCAATCAATAACTTCAATAAATATTAACAATTCGGCACTGCATAAGGATCTTAACCATCTAATTAAATTTATACTCATCTAATTAGATGCTTATATGAAAAGAAATCATTCCATCATACGTATCATAGGAATAATCTGGCAATGCAATGTATTAGGAAAACAATAACATTCAAATAATGTTTTGGAAAAGTTACTCCAAATTGTTACGTGCATCTAAGAAAATTCATATGCGAATTTTGGAAAAGTGCAGGTTTTTCAAATATATTCATATACTACTTTTAAGAATGCTTATTTTCCATTAGTAGTCTTTAAAAAATTAAAGAAGCATAGCAAGATTTCGAGATACCAACCAGAGTATTCCTTCACAAGATTCATGCAATCAGACACGCTACAACAAATTAATTCCAAAGCAATATTTCGAAACGGAACAGCCTCCGCACAACATTAAAGAAAAAATATTTATAATACAATTTTTAATTAAATAGTTACCATGTATTAAGTTAAGATATATATATTATATCCGATATAATTGTAATGGTAAATTACATGCTATTCTGAAATTTTCAATGAAATCTTGAAACATTAAATAAGTTGGTTCTTCATTGAATAATTATTTCTAAAAAATACAAATGTTCACACAAGAAATCATAAAAAGGTTCAGAGTGAAATAAAGTTATCGACTAATTGATCAGATGTATATACAGGCTCAGGATAAAGATTTAATCTTAAACGCAAACTAATTTTAATTTTTAAAAAATGAAATTGAAAAATAATAGGAAAAAAATTAAAAAACTATAAAAAAATACAAACAATACTATTTCTAGATAATAAACAAAAAGAAAAACTTACACTCCCATTTGTTCAATTATCCATAGTGAAGTTTTAGTAAGATAATTATCAGATACAACATTCAATCGAATTCAAATCAGAAATATGAGAAACTGGAATTTTCGGAATTTAGATAAAATAGTGGCAACCTTCATCTACCATTTTTTTTCCTTCTTACTTCCAGCTATTTCAAACTGATCACGTTTAAAATTTCACTTTTGCTCATTAAGACATCGCCAAAGGAGAAAATTTAAAGTTGTGATGTCATAACTGCTCTTATGAAATATTTTTCAGGCGCACAATTGGTGAAGCTGAAAGTGAAACGATGTTATGCTTTTAATTGTAAAATTCACATATATCATTGATCAAACTTACGAAGAACTCAAAACCTCATTTATTATTGCGATTCTTTAAAAAATTTCAAAGGAAACCTATTGTTTTTTTAAATTTTTTAGCTATATTTGTATGTTTCCAAAGCTTGTTAAAAAAATGGTGAATGGTAATAGACAATGGAGCAAAATAGTCAGAAATATATTTCTTCATTTATAGTTTTATGGCAATACAGAGAAGTTAAAAAAAACTCCAGAGCACAATTAAACATCACTCAGGAAAAAACTTTAACTAGATGGCAATAGAATACTATATTTTTACAATGCAATTATACATTGGTGTTTTAATATTTTAAAAGCAGCGGAATTTATTTCAGGGAATTCTTTGTGTCAGAGGCATCTTTTTTTTAATCCGAGTTATAGCTTCCGTGAAAAGCCATTATCTGGGATTCTTAAATTTTACTTTAATATTGATAACTGTTGCTTTATCTTTCATGTTTTATAAAATAAAACAAGGTTTATCAAATATCATCTGAAATTCCATCAATTTTATGTTTTAGTAGCCATCATTTTATTGTTATCTATCATTCAAAGCTTTACCCGGAAATATAGGATGATGCTCATATCAACAAATTGTACAGGTGACTAATATTTTCTTTTCCAGGCCTGCCACCAGAAGCTTCTAACGCAAACAAAAATCTTTTTTAAAGATTACCTTAGAGATTAAGATTTTAAAATATACCTCCCGCATGGATTCGGGTGTAGATTCTAAAATTCATCAAATTACATCACCCTTATCCTACCTATTCCTGAGTACAGACATTAGATTTATCAAGTAGCTGCACTGTTTAAATTGAAACACCAGAGCAGATAAGTGTGGCCAGAATCGTCACTGACCTCTGACCCTGTTACCCAAATGAAATTGTGTTATACGAGGCTGGTCCTCGCCATTGTCTCTGCGAAGAGAATGAAATTTCGTGAAGTACATGGAAAAACTTAAAAGGTTTGCGCCCCAGAACGGGATCTCAAATTTCTTACTGAACTGGACGAACAATCAAAGGTTTGAAGAGACTTTCTTCTTGGTTTGATGGAAGATGAGCCATGTACTCCTTTTACGAAAATGATACCATCTACTTTGTTTGATATTATTGTTTTTAATAAAGGCTCGAGAATTAACCTTACAAACCACGGCGAACATCCAGAGATGCCACGCCAGCTGGGCGTCAAGATCCTTGGTTAGACCCCGATCAAGCCTTGAAAATCGACACCGATAGAAGTGAAGTGAAGCCTGGGAAATCTGGAACTGGAACTTTTAAAAGAAAGTAGAGGGGAATTTAAACATTGTTTCAGAAACCCAGACTACAGCTCAGTTTTTAGAGATCTGAACTCCTTGCCATAGACGGGGCTTGTGCCGGAGACTGATAATTGCGAAATTTGGATCCTTCCAGAGCGGCACGAGCTCCATAGAATACTTAAAGGACTACTCATTCTTGACAAGTTGGATCAAGACATTATCTCTAAATTAAGTGTATTCGCTAGGAGCGGGTCAGTGAGCATACAGAGGACTCCTTCTCGTGCGGACAACCAGGGAAATACATTACATATACTCTGGTCAAGTATGGATGTCCCAATACCTCTTCTAGACTACTTGAAGAGATCCATGCTAACTTTATTATTTACTTTAAACAAGAGATTATTCATTCTCAGTTTCAAAAATTTTTCATTTTAAGTAAAATGTTTTTAGAAAAATCTGATATGTTAGTGAACAGTCATGGCAGCAGCACATGTTATAATTCAGGTGCCATTTCTTAGTTCAATTGAAGCAATACAAAAAATTGTCTAAAAATGCTCCATATGAAAAATATCTTAAACACTTTTCAAATAATGTATTTTTCGAAGAATCCGATAAGTTATCTAATAGCCTCTAGGAACAGCATGTTATAATTCGGAGGTCATTTCAATTGGAGTAATACAAAATAAATGTCTAAAAATGTCCTCATTTAAAATAATGAATAAAAATACAAAAAATGTCATAATATAAAAAATGTTTAATTTTCCTTTCTAATTAGTTTAATTCAGGCAATACAAAAAAATGTCTAAATGTGTCCCCTTTAAAAAAATGTTTAAAAATGACCTACACAAAAAATATTTAAAAAGGTTTTCAAATGAAATGTTTTTTTTTTTGAAGAATCAGATATGTTATCCGATATCCACTTGCAACAGCACGTGTTATAATTCAGATGCCATTTTTTAGTTCAATTGAAGTAATACAAAAAGATTTCTCTATTAAAAAATGTCCTAATGCAAACAAAAAAAAGAGTCTAAAATGCCATTTCTTAAATCAATTGAAGCAATATAAAAAGAATTGTTTAAAAATTTGCCCAATAAAAAATGTGTCTTACAAAAAAAAATACCTAAAAATGTTCCCATTGAATGTCAATATTCCCAAGAAAAAGTATTTGCTGTCGAAGTCGGGACCTTCTTTTCACCCCATCCCACAGGGATTTTTCTTTGCACGACCCTTAGGGGAAGGGAAGGGGAGATGGTAAGGGTCTGGACGCATAATCGATGGATCCTGAACTCATTATCGATTGATGTGACTTCTTTTAACTGTAGTCAACAACAGTATACGGACATTTTCCTTTCGCGCTTTCTAAAAAGAAACTGCTCGAAAATTTCCAATCCAAGAATGGAACTGTTTGCACTTCAAAAATATTTCTAAATATCAGTAACTGGGCCTTCTGCTTGAGATGCCGCTAAACTTCTAGATGCATTTATGCAAAAACACTTACACGGCGCTTTCTCTTTTCTCTTACATAACATGTAGTCGAATAGCGAGGGTAAACGACACCTGGGTGGTGACATTATTTCTTGAATGTGTTTGACTGAAAAAGGAAATAAATATCCTCCCATTTTGTCTTCACTTTGCGCGCCACAACCAGAGGTAAGATTGTCGATACTTTCCCCTTCTTCAGAGCAGCCAAATAACGTGCAACAAAGATTCATTTAACGCACCTGCAGAATCGATATTCCCTTTCAATATGGCATTTTAGATGTTCGAATTCCCGTGTTGAACTGGTCAGACATCGCATCTGTTTTCTAAAGTATTTGCTTTTTAAATGATTAAATTGATTGTTTCCATATTATGCAGACAGTATGTAGACAATAAGAGTACTCTTATTTCTGACTTGAAAATAAAGAGTTCGAAGGCACTTGAAGGGCATTGTTATGATGGGCATTAAAGTTTGATAGCAGGATGGTTGAATAATATAGAGTGATAAAGAATTTAAATATAAACATCTATGCATAGTATAAAATGAAGTCTCCTGAAAGTGTCTGTATGCTGGAACCACAAAAACTTGAGAAATAGCGAACGGATATTGGAGATATGTATTCCATTTTGTAGAGCAGTTTTGGGGGGAAGGTAAAAGTAAATTAAATTTCTCGGTAAATCCGATTAAAAAGGGGAGTTTTATAATCGCGATTTTAACTCATATGTGCATACGTGGAAACTTGAAACTGCGCATGAGCAAATAACAAGATATATGGTATTCATATGCGATACATTTCTTTGCTTACGCCTGATTTTAAGCAGCGATTTAAATATCATTATGCCCAAAAGTAGAAACTCTAGCCTTAGCGGGAACACGTTAAATGCCAAAAAGCTTTGTTTGTTGAGCGATAAGAAAAATGAAGAGGAAAGAAGCGTTCTGTTAGCGAATATCAGAAAAATAATGTCCACACTAATGTGGAGAGAGAGTCTTTTGATAACAAATTACAACGCAACTGAATTGCGAGGACCGAATGAATCTCCTCATATTTTTGTCTTTGTGACAGTCTAAATGTGTGCTATAAAAATTGTTTTATAGCTATTTTTGATAATTTCTAA
>JAOUZG010031957.1:1695268-1718372 GCA_026289955.1 Argiope argentata | reverse complement strand
TTCCTGTTAAAGTTAAAAGATGAAAGACTAATGCGCTGCGGATGCTTTAATGCGAAACACAAGTTATTGCCATGATAAAATGCATTTTTTTAGTCGCCTTTCAACAATCCTGACATTGATTGTTAGCTTTGAAATAGAAGGTGGGTGTTGTTTTCGAAGTTGTGATAGGCGCCGTTTATCTTCAAGAATTCATTTAGTGTGCTTATATTCTCAAAATTTTGAAACCCAAAAACTGTTCCAGCAATTTTTTTAGAAAACCCTCTCAAAGGGAATGAAATCGGTACGTGATTTGCTGTCTAAAACAAATGGGGAGAATTAAACAAAATCTTCAGTGCATTTCTAATTTTCTTTATTGACATTTGATAGAATTTTCTAATAATATGCTTAGAAGATTTTGAAATATTTACATGAATATTACATTACATTTATCCTATAAAATCTTATCTAAATTTAATTTATGTAAGTAAACAAGCTTTTATTGTAAAAACTATTTCTCTTAACTGAAAATTAGTGGTTGTAATGCTGACTTGGGTGGAGGTGAATAAATATCTTTAAGATTTATTAAATAAATGGATCTTTTCCAACAACTGGTAATACAATTTTTGTATTGATTGTTACCTACATTTATAATTGATGTATTGTATTAAAAGTGCTCTTATTTTGATAAATTAAATGCTACATACTTCAATGCTACTTTTTCTGAAATAATCCACAAATTTCAAAATGAGCTTCAAGATTCTGTGAAAAAGATTCATTCCTGAGAATATTGTTAATAATATTAAAATGAGGGCATTGATACATTTTACTAAAGAAAGGTTTTTCTCTATATATATTCTTTTAATTTTGAAGATCTTCAAAAATTAAATATGTTGAAGCATCAATTTAATTTTTTTTTTAATTTTTTAAATCCATTTGATTTTTGAAAATAAAGACTCCAGATTTATTAGTGACTGCATAGAAACTTATCAATCCAAGAGAACATCCAATAACTTCCAGTTTTTATAAGGAAGCAAGTATTCTAAAAGATATGATAGTCATAATACCCTCAAGAGCTGTCAACTTCATTTCACCATTACACTGTGATAGCATATCTGACAAGGAATTTTTTTATTAAAAGCTATCTGGTAGATGTATTGGAACTGAATAATTTTATGATGGCAGATAAAACTTTTCAAATTGAACGAGAACTGAAAAGTAAAAGGATATAAATTGAAAATACCTTTTTAAAGGACTGTACTCAGTTCAATATCACTGAGAAAATTGATAACTGCAATATATCTTATTTAAGGTTATAGTAGAAAGGGCCATTTCAAAAATTATAATGTATAAATATTTTGTAGGGGCTGTTCTTTATACACACTTTTATAATATCAATTACTTGCTTGTTGTATAACTTTCAAAGACCATTAATTAATATCAAATAATTTTTTGTATTTGTTTTTTAGTTTTTGACATTATAATAAAATGCATTTTGAGGTTTTGCTTTTTGAGTATGAATCTGAAAGCTTTCTTTACCTTGTAGTAATTCATACTATTTTGTTATTGCTATGTAATCGCATCTAATAAGAGCAAAATAGATGGTTCCAGAGATCATTATTACTAGTTTTTTAAATACATTTGTTTATTTGTAATAGATTCATGTCAAATTTATGTCAAGCAACTGTTGCTATAGTTAAAGTGAAATGTCATTAGTTTCTTTATTTAAACTGAAATTGATTGTTATCATAATATCATGCTATGCTATTGTGCACTTCAGTGATTTTTGGTTTAAAAAATATTGGTCTTTTCATTGAAAATCAACTTCTGTTTGTTATATATTTTTTATTTCTAGCTTCCTTGTTACATAAGTGTTTCATTTTTTTCTACTTCTTTAACCTATTGATTTTGAATCATAAAATTCTATAAAAGCATATTCTTTCAACTCCTCTTTATATCCTGTTTTACTTTTAAATTTGCATGTATCATGATCTTATTCTTGTTTATTAAATTTACTGTAATGTATATTTTATTTTATATTCATTCAGAGTAATTTTTGTCAATGTAACTTTAAAATTTTAAAATACATTTCAGATATGTTCTGTTTTAAAAGTGTATTGCTCAATATTATGTTTTTATAGGTGATAAAAAATGTTTTTCAGTATTCAGGATGTTTCTGTTGAATAAAATTGATTTCATCATTTCTGACATTCTTGCCATACTATGTTTATATTCTTGGTGTCTAGAAAAAGAAATGTTGATAAACAGCTTTTGAGTTGTTGTTTTTTTAATAGGTAAGAGCACTGAAACATCCATTTAATCATATTTTTTAAAAAAATAATTATCATATGTATTATTTATTTATTTATTTAAATGTGTAAATAAAAATTATGAAGACATAATTTTACTTGTTTGTCTATTAATGATTTCTAAAATTTGAAATAAAATAACTGGTGCTGGTTGCATAGATTTTAAAAAAATGATATATATACCTTTTATAGTTCATAATTTGCAATTGTAAACAAAATTTATTATATATACAAAAATTTGAGTTTCATGTTTTTTTCTTCTGAGCAAACTGAAAACATCAAAGTCTCATGGCTTGTCTTCAGCTGGTCCTCCCATCTATTAGTAGTCTGATAGGGAGAGTTTTTATGTGTTATTTTTAAGATTTGTTTGTTAGTTGTTGCTTGTTCCGTTATTTTTAAACGTTTTGTTTATTAAAGGAGTTTAGCTATACTTGTGTCGGGAATTCATTTTTTAGTTTTATCAATAATATTTCTAAAAGAAAGGATGATGAATTGCAGGAAGAAATTCAACCTGACAGTCATCAAAACATTTTGTAGCACGTTTTTTAAATAGATAGACACAATTAATTTCATAACCAATATTTTCTATCAGTATCTTTGTTTGTAAATTAATTTGATAGAGGAACTCTGCAGCTGATTAAAAACCCTTTGGAAAAAAATTCGGCATTTTGAAATGATATCTAAACCGTGAACTTCACACCATTGAGTCACGAAGGATTGTGTGCCAAATATAATTTTATTTCAAATTTGTGAATATGAAGCTGTTGAGCAATCTGTGAGCACCAAATTTGATCAATATTAACTAAGGACTTTGATTACAAATTTTAGATAAAAATTCAAATTTTCCTTATTGCCACTCTCTCAATATCCCCAGATAATGATATGCTTTATTGAACGGAAGCTACGATTATAGGCTGCATTATTTACAATTACATCTAAATACCAAAAATAAAACCCATTTTATAATATTGCAGGCGTTTTAATGATAAAATAAAGTATTATTATCAACTAAAAAGCATTAGCAAAATATATACCGACTCAAACGCTGCCACGTCTTTTTGCCGTAATCTATTTTCTGTAAAAAGAACGAATTAATATCTGAGCTTTAAAAATAACAATGCAAATGAAAACAATTGTAAAAACTTAGAAGTTGCACAAAAATTGCTAATAATATGGAACTGTTTGGGAGGTACTTCTTTTAGCGTGCCTTTCCTTTCTCTTTCGGCAAAGGTTATCAGTAGCTTTACATCAGAAACAAAAGTATTTTTGAAACTTCTCTTTCACTCTTTCTTGTAAATGAACTTCTCAATGATTTTCAACTTAAGGAAAGACAAATGTATTTATTCATTACGCCAATGCCATGAGCTGGACTGCTCGAATGAGCAAATAATCGACATCATTCCTGTTCTTACAATATTCTTCGATTAATAAGCTCAATTAGAATTTTGGTAAGAAGCACCGTTTAGGCACACATTTGAGGTGCAAGATTTTCTTTGAGGTCCTCTTTTCCATTCAGTTTGAACATCTTATATTTTGTAACTCTTCAATTTTTCACTGTCTTTGGTTGGTTGTAGCCTGCCTCGAGTCTTTGATTTAGCTCCTCTGAGCTTACTCAATGCCTTCGTTTAGCATTTACTTAAGAATCTGCTTGCATTTCGACTGGCAGCTCTCGGGCAGTTTCTCCCTAAATTTAATGTGTCATCACTTCAATATCTGTAGGATATCCTTTTGTTTTCCTTTTGGTTTGAATTATTTTTACAATTTGGGCTTACTAGATAAATACTTCTTTAGGCATACGACGTAAGATCTCACTTTTCTTTATATGAGGATATGCAATAACATATTGAAAATAGTTTATATAATGAAAAAGCAAATCTAAAATTATTCAGAACAAACAAAACTTCGCAAGGAATATGTGTTGTTACCCAATGCTATAAAAAAAGCCCAAAAAACCTATTAGATAATGAGAAAATGAACAAATGAAGAAAACAAATAAAAATGACGAATTTGGAAATTTTATAAAAAAGCTTTTTAATAAAAGAACACATTCCTCCTTCCCAGGAAAATTAGGTTAGACTGTGAACGCTTCAAGTCCGCAGTTTTTTTAGGGTCTCGCGCAGAAGATTTGTAAGATTCTTAAAATGGTAAAAGAAGCAGAGTATGTATTTTGTTCGCCTTTTTTTAATCTAATTAAAGTTAAAATTCGGCATGCATTTGCACAATATGACATGTTTACCGCTAAGACAGCAAAGTGCAATGAAAGAAGGGATTTGTGAAAATTTAAACTATTTCCACCTACTAGGAATCTGGTCAAAATTAAAAATATATTTGTAAATTTTGAGCTATTTCCAGTCAATAGACCTCATGTTAAATTCATTCCCTACAATTGGCTGTGTTTTTGTGAGACAGTTTCTAAAGAATCACAAACATATATTTAAAAAAACATTATTTCTTTTTATCGGTTTTTAATTGTCGATTCTCATTAAGAACTTGAGATTGAATTTTTTTAAGGTATCCGACTACGTTAAAAACACTGTTTTTTGACTACTTTGTGAAATTTTTTTATTACTATTTCTTGTTATTCAGACTTTTCTCTTTTCAAAACAGTTTATCTTTTGTTTCTAAGTAATTTAGAAAAAAAGTTATAGCGTTTATAATATACTTTACCGAAACAAAATAAAACCGGAAGTCACATTCTGAAACTAAAAATATCCTTCATTTTGCGAAATTTCGATATTTTCTTTCAGTTTTACTTTATAAAATAGTTTTATTTTATGTTGCTGGTGACAAGCTATACATTTTTAACATATATTTTTCTTATTTCTTTGAAAAAATTTGGAAAAATTTCTGTTCACTTACTGTTTTTGTTTACAATCTCGTGCTTGCTTTTCTATTTTTATTTTACTTTTTTAAAAGACAAAAATATTAATTTTCTTGAAATTTTTACAATTTTTAACAACTTTATAATGGGTCGCCTAAAAAATTATCGCCCAAAGAAGGGGAAATTGTCCAGAAATCAGAACAATTCTGGATATTTTAAAAAAAGGTACTGAAAGTGAAATTCCAACTAATTATACTGATCTTACTACTGCAAGTTCTTCAAAACTCAGTGGTAACAACTATGTTAACATTCCAGGATAAATCAGCAGGACTTCGACTACAAATAATAAACAAATTTAAGCCCGTTTATAAAATTATGTGGACAGGAATTACAGCGTAGAAGTTTGCATGGAAAAACGTAAAAAGCCAATGAGAGTTTCTAAGGCATGCTATGAAACTTTGTACAAAAAGAGCATTTTGTTGAGTTACAAACATTGCAGTTAGGTTCATTTATAACTGTGCTTCAATTTATTGATATTATAAAAGGTCTACTAGAAATTCTAAACATTTTTAAAATTGAGTATAGGGAATTATACGCAAATTAGTAGTTCTAAAAGACATTCACTAGCACCACTAAAAACACGAAGAAATTTTTTTTCTGGCCTACGAAAGAAAAATTGCTGACTTATTGAGAAAAAGAAAGGTCTGAAATATCTTACAGGGGAGTTTTAAGCAATTTTAATAAGAGGAACCATATTTTCCAACTAAAACTTGTTTTTAACTTCAATTTTCTCAAAATTTTAATTTTCATAAAAATCCTCCGCCGTTAACATGATATCTCAAAAACTATTAGAGGTATTTACATAAAAATTGCAGCGTGGGTTTCAAATAATATAGGCAATGAGATGAACCAAAAGTTTTGTTGTTGGTGAAATACTTTTTCAGTTATAGGTGTTTTTAGAAAAATTAAGTTATGAATTTCTGGAAAAAATGCATATATTCGTATATTTTTACCCATAACTTCTTTGAATACGATTATTTTTCTTATATTTTGGTTCATTTCATTCATCAATATATTCTATAACTTGTGTACAAAGAAAAATAGGATTGCTGCATTACAATTTTATGTAGAATGTTAGCCGTTTCTGTCAAATTTCCTTAAATTTTACTAAATTTTTTCCTATTTCTCAAAAAATATTATATTTTCAAATATTTTTTTTATATTTATGGTGTTTATAATCGACAATACATCTGAAAACTATAAAAAGTTTTTTAAAAATCCAATATTTCAAAAAAATTTCTTCGAACGTAGTCGGATATCTTAGTCCAAATTATTTGAATAATTATGCTGTTTGGGAGATAAAGTCATAACAGTTTTATTATTATTTTTTAAATTAAGCTTGTATTTAAAAAAAATAGCGTGCAGGTGCATATCACATTCAACGATGCCTGCGGGGAAAAAATGTGTTCATGATAATGTTTTCTGATCTGATAAGCGAAATATTTCCTTCGCCAGCATTTTAATTATTGTTTACTAGACATAAAGTGTCTTATTTCTACAAAATTTTACGGCGATGCTCGTGATTTTACTTGAACATATTTTTGAGTAACTTATTCATTGGATAAATGATAAAGAAGAAAATTGAAACAAATATCGTTCACATCTGATGAGAGATTTTCTTCTTTCCCTCACGCAATATTAGTAACAAATTCTTTCTTCTTTTTAAACTATATTGAGTAATTTTTCGAAGGAAAAATAATGCGGAATTTTGTAAAGAAAAATAGAAAAAAAAACATTATTCATTTTTCCTTAATTGATTTAGTAACTGTAACAAAGGAGTAATAAGGTATCAGAAAGAAAGAAAGTATTCAAGACACCTTAAAATTTTCTGTTATGAATAGCTGATTTTATTATGCTTTCAAATATGTTTTACAAGTTGAAAGAGCATTTGAAAGTGTAGTTAAAAGATACGAGTTTAAAGACTCCTATAATAAAAAAGTCCTTGCTTTGTAGCGAGCAATGCAAGCAGAAGGCAAATGTAATAAGTGTGCTAGATACAAAGAGCTGCAAAAAAAATTTTTTAAAAAATATTTTAAAGCCTGTAGAATTTAAGTATTATTCTTACTAATGACTTTCTACAGAACAATCGATGAAATTTGCTACTGAAAAGCGTATTTATTTTTAAGTAGAACGCAGAAAAGAACATTTGATGTCCAGGGAGCATCTGCTGTGAAGTTTTAATAAGTTACAAAGAAAGATGGTTTTAATTATAAATAAATGGATGGCATCTTTTATTTCCTCTCCCTTTCCTTTCAGAAATAAAGGCGAATGAAAAATAAAATGTAAGCAGCAATTCTTCCACCCTTAAGAATTGGAAATAAATCATTTTGGATGAATGGATCTCCGTCATGATTTAGTGGCAGCATTTTCTTCAGAATTCACAGAAATAGAAGACGACACCCATAAATAATTTTGTCAATTTCTGCATTTAGTAAGAAATTCAAGAATTTAATTTTCAAATTCTTAGAAATAATAGGCAAAATTAAAGAATATTTGTAGATTGAAATGCATTATGAGTCATCTAATAGGCGCTTTTAAAATATAGAGAGAAGAATGGTGGGTCAGTGGCCGGAACTTGTGCAATTCGATGCTGTTTAAAGTAGTGGTTGGGGTATTACTTAAATGCTCAATTTAAAATGTCATTTTCTGTGCTAATATTTTAAACTTATTTACTAACAAAAAACACGGCGGCACCTTGAAAAAGATTTTTAATGCTTAATGGCGCACGTATTACATTAAACTTTATTTTTTCAAATCAAAAACTGTATCTATTGCTGTATTGAAGAAGTAAAATGTAAACAGTGTTTTTACTTGACAAAAACCACCTTTATTGTATTTTAATTTTTAAGTCCTTATTTGAAGTCTCCCATTTAAGTTTGATTTCAGATAATTTTTTGTCACCTAAATTTCACATTTTAATTATGTTTACGAATATCACCTTAAAATCTTTAAGAAAAAAAACAGGTTAATACTGCAACTATGATCTATAGATTGGATTTTTAGTTGCTAATCCTTCATTTTTAAAACACAGCTGCACGTGTAAAAATTTTCACATTTTGCCCTTCTCCTTCTTGGTCAGTCCTGCCCCTATAAACTCATTATGGTCAACATCTGTCTCAGCTTAACATTTCTTTGTTTGAAGTGTTGGGCTGTTTAGTTTGGAAATTTTTTCTTGGGATTTCAACTCTGACACTTTAACGCCTACAAATTGAGGGTGGTCTTTTAATTGATAAGCGGTGATTGATGGAGACATTTTTTCTAGTAACCTTTTGATTACTTCTTCCAAACAACCTTTCATTAATTTCAGCTGACTAATGAGTGTCAACTTAAACTTGGCTTGTTTAGCGACATTTAAGTTTTTATAAATTCTTGCGCGAGTTTTAAAAGAGGAAGAGAAACATTTTCTTGACACACGAAACAAAGATGGATTATTCCTGAGATGCTGATGCATAAAAGAAACAGATTGGAACTGCTGTTTGAATTTCAACTTGGGCCTGGAACTAGGAGGACTAAATTGAATGACAATTACCGAAATGTCGGCTTGCGTAACAGCCAGGCCTAACCTAGCTTCTTGAACTGTGTAAATAAAGGATTTTTGCCCTTGCCACCTTTGAGCGTGTTTCGGACCTTCAGAATTACGATTGTTCACTTATTCAAGTTAATGTCATGTTCCTGTGACGAATCCACTCTGCTCCTGCAATCCTAAATGGCTGTCCTTCTGTTCGTTCTTAAGAGGTTACATCCAGAGAAACGAGTAAGGCTCCTTTTTTTTCTTTCTTTATTTCTCTTTTACGAAGGTTAATTTTATTTAAGAGGATCAAAATTTATTTTCTGTTCTAATTCGATAGATATACGTTACTGAAAGTTGATTTTACATTGTTGCATGATTATCATAAATTGAAATTAAATATATTAAATTTTATTTATAAAGTTTATGGGAAAACTTAGTTAGTGAAATTACCGGAATATTAAGGAAAAACTTAGTTACTTCACATTGAAAGCTCAGAAATGCAATGGTGTATATTGTAGGTTTTATGTATTGCAATTTGAACAGGGTGTACTTCCCTTCACGATATTTCTATATTTCTTTGAGAAAAACTAAATGAGAATTTTTTTAATTAATTTCAATCCGAATTTAATCAGATAAGTCCTTTGAGGTAATGGAAGAAACTAGAGACTTATGTCAAAATTTAACATAAAAGTTAATATTTTAAGAGCGTAAAGTTTCAATTCGTTGCATGAAAGTGGCTTGTATTATTGTTATTGCCAAATTTTTTTGTATTATATATACAAATATAATAGAATTTCACATTATGTATAAGAACATATTTGGAAAAGAGCAAATATGTTTGCTTCAAAAGAAGAGTCAGACACCGGAATATTAAGGGCTGGTCAAAAGGGAATGCTTGTCCAATGATTTAATCTACAATTCGTTCAAAAACTACATATTCATCTTTCTTCCAGCATGAAGAATATTCTGAGAGTTGCGGTCATTTCAAAACTGCAAAAAAATTTGTCACTGTTGAGCGATTTTAAGACGGAATGTTATTCTTAGAAATTGTAAATTAGTTTTTCAATTTCACTTGGTGGCATCATCTTTTTCGCAAACACTACTTTCAGGGAACTGGGAAGGTCTCGACAATGAAAACAGTCAAAATTTCAGTTGTAATTAAAGGGGATTTTATAACAGTAAAAAAATTTTCTCAGTAAAAAGATGACACATATCGATAAAATGTACTATTCTCAATTAAATACAATAAAAAAATTAGCTATATTTTAAAGTATTTATTTTTCTATAGCAAATCGAAAATGTATTATGATGCGGCTAGCCACGGATATAGAGGTACACAAAGGTACACTCAGAAAAAAAAATTCTGCTTTACATTATCTCAAACTTAGCATAATATGTCTATAAAAGTATAATAATTATAGTGAACCAATTTTTGTTCTGTTAGAACCAAATATTTTTTTATAAAAAAATATCAAATGTCATATATCCTCAAAAAAATGTGATATTTTTCATTATAAATATCCTTTTAGAATTATATTACTATCCAAAAATATATAAAAAATGGTTTAATAAATACATAATAATAATATATATATTATTATAAAATCTTAACTCTCTATGATGAATAGAATTTTGTGTATGTGTACCTAAAATTGAAAAAAACACGTTTTGAGAAAACTGTAAAAAAACTATATATTTATCAATAAAAAAAATTTATTTTAATTTTTAAAACCTCCCTGGGCCATATTCATTTTGATTAGATACTTCCAGAAGTTCTGATACTCTTTTCATTTGTCTATTAATTGCTCTTGCTTCTTTACAGGTTTTTTTATGCTTGATATCAGCTTCTCGTATATGAAGCAAATCTATTTTTTTCAACGCATCATAAGCATATCTTCCAGGTTAATACCTAAATTTTTAAGTACCTCAGTTTGACTAAATACTCCATTATTAAAACAGATTGTATCATCTATGACACCCATTTTTAATGTATTGAGCCCAACAAATATGTTTTTTGGGATTCTTTCCCATACACAATTGTTGAATCAAAATTGCAACATTGCTTACATTGTTAAAATATATTTAGGAGTGTTCTTAATATTCTAAAATCAATGATATTATTTGTGGACTACATATCGCTAGAATAACTAATATTGTTATGAACTTCCTTATCAGATAATAAATCAGCACATTCCAATTTTCGATGCACTTACATTCAATTTTTCACTGTCAGCACATTTCTATGTTTGACTCACAGTAGAAAATCGATTCGAGCGAGATGTTCTTTTTCCAAACAGTTTTCTTCCTGGCATTGTTACGTATTAAATAATTTTAGAATAACTAAAAAACTTTATCAATAAAACGTAATAAAAGTTTTGAAGCGAGATCACCATGAGCACTGTAAACATAAAAGCACGAGGTGAAGAATAACAGTTAAATATACTTGTAAATACCAATATAACGAGTTGAGTTGTTCGTATCCTTTCCCAAAATTATAAAATTATGAAAAATACTTAAATAATAAATAAATAAAAGTGAAAATAAAGGTTAATTTAAAATGATGTCCCTTTAAAAAAGGGGCGTGGCACCTTTGTTTACATTTTAAAATTTTAATTTCTAGGCCTTCATATTTATAAAAATATACATATCATACATTGCTGGATTCAGCGAATTTTCTTCTATTTTTTAAGCCGAAAATTGAAAAATCGATTTTTTGAAGGTATAAACCTTCCCAGTTCCCTTGAAGCAATTTTATGTATTACAGTAAAATTGTTTTAGATAAATCATTGCTTTATAATTACTAATTTGCTTTGATCTAAATCGTACTTACAAAGCGTACTGGTTTCAAAAGAAAAATAGCCCGGCCGATTCGAAGTGGCAACTCGAGCGTCGCTGCTGCGGCGCCCGAGTGTTTTAAAACTTTAAATCGAACTACGCTGCTACGACGCTACGGTGTTTTGTAACTGGATCTCCTTATTTACAATATGCGATAAGATAGTTTTCGTGGACTAGGCTCTGTTTACATGGTAGCCAAATCTTAGCTCAATTTAGTTAGTCTCAGCGTAGCATTCGCTTGAAACAGTCTTGGCAGTAAATATAGTATCTAAAAAGTATTTAAACCCTAAAAATATGGATTACTTGTAATATGTTCGCCGAATGTGGCCAAAATCGTTTCGAGTTGCTGGTTCGCGCGAGCGAAAAAGGCCTCGAGTGCAAAGGGTTAATATAGCTCAGTCATGTTGATCTACAATAGTTCGGCAGATGTGTGATGTACAGTAAACGCTCATTCAGGTTTCTCTCTGCTGTCATTGTCCTTTTTCTGATTCTTCTGCCATTTATGCATCCTCTCTCCCATTTCTTTTGCCATAGAAGCACATGGAAGAAACATTTCTCTTCCCATCAACTGTTCAATTGTGAAATCTACTTCCCCAAAGATTTAGAGAAATCTCTTATGGTGAGCAGCAAGTCAAGAGCACAAAGTTGATTTCCTAACAAGTTAAGAGGACAAGTTAAGTTTCCTTGGCTATCTTTTCTCTCATTAGGATATCTTCTCCTCTCATTGTTCAATAAAGTTTTCATTCCTACAATCAGAGAACACTTGAATTGAATGCCCAATGATTTGTCGAGGCATATAGACATTTTCATTTGTCTTTTTTTTATTAACCATAACAGAGGCAGTCAAAATTGCGATTTAGTATTATAATATATTATATAGTATCATAATAATGCGCCTTCTAATTTTACTTAATGTATATATAAAAAGTAAATAAAATTCAGAAATGAACGATTTTAAATATATATGTGATAACTTGAAAAAAATGTATAGACGCACTCAATTCTAAATGGAAAATTTGTTCGATTTTTCAACCAAAATTTGACGACGAACTTATCTCACTGCTTTGAACAAATTCAGCTTGGAATTATGTGTGCAATTCTCCAGAGAGAATTGTGCAGTGTACCGTAGGCAGACTCACCCTGTAGGTTGAGTCCACGTGAAGTTCTTCTGAACTTCGTGAATCAAATTCGAACCGCCATGCGTTCAGTCTCGTCCCGTCGAAATTGCGAAAGCTCATTCGGGCTTTGGGAGAACTTCAGTTATTTAGACAGACTTGTCTTCTGAGAGTATCTTCCAGTGAGTTCTTGGAACTCATCAATTTGTGATTTCGCCAAATTCAGCAGGTTAATCGAAAGAGCTGAAAAACCCCGAACTTCGGGCTGGTTCTTGAGGGAGTTCACGAAGAATTCCGTCTTATCTATTCAACTTATGGAGAGTTTTCTTGCTTTCCTGAAAACACAACACCCTCCCCTAGTGGAACTCTGATTTGATTCTACTTATGTACTTGTGAACTAATTAATCAAGACAGGTGTAACTGTGTGTAATATATCTGTAGTATAGCTGGAAATAAATCGTGGATTTAATTACTCGAAGGATTGAGTTTACTTTCGGGTGCAACTCACCAGAAGTCCCGGCCGAAAACGTAATATTACTAGCTTTCTTTATTATTATACTCTTTTTTAATGGTTAATACTGCTTACTTGTTACTATTGTTGTGGCATATTTTAAGAAATCTTAATTTAACGCCCATTTTATTATATTACAGGAACCTTTCCTTAATTATCAGTACAAGTGTTGTTCCATCCAAATTTTTTTCCCATCAAAGCTATTGATTATTAGTGTTTCACTCATTTTATGCTTTCATTTCACAGTAGAAGTTACTCCAAGAGTTATAGTTAATGAGGAGGGGACGACAAGACAGATGCCCAAAAAGGAGAAATTTTGCAAATAGCGCGAGAGCTTTTGTCTAACCAGTAATTTAAACTATAAAACTGTGTTGAAATGTAACCATTATAAACTGCTTTTAATAGATAAAGTATTGAAAAAAAGATAGGAATTTATATAACACCACAACATAATCTAGGTTTTGGAAAATCTTACACTTATTTTAAATGTCGAATATTTCCCTCTTTTATGAAATTAAATCTTTACATTATTCAATAACAAAAAAAAGTAAAAACTCGGCAAAACTATTTTTCTTTTTCTCCAGACAAGAAAAACTTTTCGGAGGCATTAACTTGAAATGTTAAACACGTTTCGCTTTTTTCACCCCGCATTAAATAGCACTTTGGTGACCGCTTTCAAAGTGTGGCATCCATTTTAATCTTTACGACCTTTTTCGCAGTATTTCATGGCCTCGGGAAAGTGCAGAGAATGTTCCCCTAACCACCGTTTAAATGTCCTCCCCCTAGATCCCCTTGGAAGGGAGCCAAAGCATTTTCATAACTTAACCATTCACCTGTGCGTCGTGAGGCGTTGAAACACGTGTTCGAATGCTGTGCGTCTGTATAATGTGATTGTTGATCCCTCCTCCCCCTCTTCTTTCCCCGGGGCAATTAGAATCGCATTAGAAGATGCTTCCTCTTTGAGTCGGTCGCAGAAAACAATTATGGGGGCTTTTTCTAACTCTGTTCATCGTCTTAGGAAGAGGATCGTTTCTTCTCCTTCCCCAATCCTAGGACAGAGTAATGCTTTAATGGTCCCTTGAAGCGCCGACAGTAATCGGTGGTTCAAGGAGTCCGTCTGGGAAAGGATTCTTTACATCTGAAAGTTAATTCGATGATCCCATTTCAAATGAATGAAGGACAGGAGGAAGGAAAGTCTTTTTTTTTAATCTTGTTTACGCTGTTTATGAAATTACTATCTTAATCTGTCTTAAATGCTATTTATTAGTTCATTTACGGACTGCAATCAACTATAAACAATTAAAATTTCTTGTTAGTTACTGAACATTTTTACATAAACTTTTTTCACCTCTGTTTATTTTCCATCGAAAAAATTGTTTGAAGATGATTGAGACTCAAAATTAGTTGTCGTATTGGATACTGGTAAGTCTAGCTCAACAAACTTGTCTAAATTTCTTGAAAATATAAAATAGTATTTTAAAAAGAAGAAAAAATTTAAGGTTTGTAATTGTTGTGGAGGCCGATGATCGCTTCACAAATGAGAATGAGAACAAATTGAGAATTGAACTCTTAATTGCGGTGTATCTAATTGATGATAAACTAAGAGATTATAGTACTCTTAATTGCGCTGTAGTTAATTGATGATAAACTAAGGAATTGCGATGCTTCTATAAATGCGGTTTATTTTCCATAGAAGGGCCTTGAAGTACCCCGCTACCAACTGTATGCTTCGCGTTCCTCGTTCCAAAATTCTACTGGGCTGGTTATGACCCGCGGAAAAGACAAAAAAGAGCAACCCTAGAAAAGGGGCTCACCAACTTGGCGCGTTGACAGCAAAATACTGAACATGCCGCCCCCGTTGAATTATACATTTCAACAATTACAAGCAAAAATACATCAGTTTACATACTTTTGTAAAAACAAGGGTGACAATTAATACAGTTAATTAACGAAAATGACAAAATGATATTAATAACTCTCAGCAATTATAAATAGCTGCACTTGCAATGAAAAGGAAATGCAAATAATAATATACAATACAAATAATAAAATAAAAATGACAATTAGTAATTCAGTTATTAGACACAAGATACTCAAGTATTAAAGAAAACTGTGAACATTGCAAGGTATAGTCATATAAGGAGAAATTAAACTTCCAATGGCAAAAGTGCAATTTTAGAAATGGACCGTTTATAGATACCTGAGTTAGTTTTAACATTTACTACTCTTACGACATTGTCTTTACCATAGAATACATTTACAATTCTACCTAAGATCCGATTACAACATGGGAGATTTTCTTCTTTGAGCAAAACCATGTCACCTATTTTCAAATTTGGTTTCTTAATTACTCATTTATGTCTTTGCTGCAAAGTACTTAAAAAGTTACTTTGCCATCTTTTCCATATAACTTGTACCATTTTTGATGTTCTTTGCTATAAATTCAATCTATTATTTTCAGTGTTAGTTAAATTAGGTTCAATGATGGATGTGAGTGGTCGACCAATGAGAAAATGCCCAGGTGTCAAAATTTCTAGATCATCCATGTCACTAGACAAAGGAGTAATAGGACGGGAATTCAAAATTCCTTCTATCTGATGCAGAATGGTGAAAAATTCTTCATAGGTTAACTTTGAAACTCCAACTACACGCTTGAGATGGCATTTGAAAGATTTGACACCTGCCTCCCACGAGCCACCGAAATTAGGTGCTCTGGGAGGAAGAAATTTCCATTCAATGCCCTCTTCAGATAAAAAGAAATTAGATAAATATTCATCATGCTTAATGACCATAAGAGCTAATCTCTTTAATTCAGAATTACTACTTACAAAATTCTTACCATTATCACTAAAAATGAATTGCGATTTACCACGCCTTGAAAAGAATCTTTTGAGGCATGCAATGAATGCTTCGGAAGTTAGATCAGAAACAAAATCTAAATGAACAGCTTTTGTAACAAAACAGATAAATATACAAACATAAATTTTATGATATAATCCTTTCCTTTGACCCTTATACTTGATGAAAAATGGTCCGCAAAAGTCGATACCTGTACAATTGAAAGGATAATTTATATTCTTACGTTCTTTTGGCAAATTGGCCATAATTTGTTCATTAGTCAAAGGTTTTGCTTTGAAGCAGGTAATACAATTGTGGACAATTTTTCTACAAACATTCCTCCCATTTAAGGGCCAGAATTCTCTACGTAAACAGTACCATAAATTTTGCGGCTCAATGTGTAAATTTTTCAAATGAAAATACAGAACAATAATTTTAGTTAAATTACTTTTGTAAGGTAAGATAACTGGATGTCTCTGGTCAAAATTTACATAGCTATTTTGAATACGACCTCCTACTCTTAAAATTCCATCTTCATCAAGAAGAGGGTTTAGATTTTTAATCTTACCTGTGGGTTGTTTTCCATGAAGAAGTAATCTTATATCATCCTGAAATGCAATTTCTTGTACAGATTTAAGCAAGAAGGATTTACCCTTTTGTAATTCTACTGTGGAAAGAGCTCCATATAACCTATTCTTAGGATTTCTTAAGTTGTTATAAAACCTTAAAAAAACTTAGAATGCGGATTAATTTAGAATATTTGTTAGTACACATAAAAGTAAATCTAAAAATGTAGAATCCACACTTAAAGTTAGTCTTATTAGCTTCTCCTTTCAGTTCATGAAAATATTCCTCATCAGTCGGAATGTTATTTTCATCACTAAGTTCAACTGTCACTTGTTGAAGAAAATGTGGGTCATTCCACCACAATTGATTGTTCATAATTTGATGAGGAGTCACACCATGTGAAATAATATCTGCAGGATTTTCACTAGTTTTAACATGATGCCAAGAAAATTTTATCGTCAGCTCTTGGATGCGGGAAATTCTATTTGACAAAAACACTTTAAGCAGATGAGATGAAATATTAATCCAGGCCAGCACTATAGTTGAATCTGAGTAGAGGCAGATTTTATCAATTATCAGGCTAAGAGAGGAAACAACTTTTGAAGTGAGCATAGCAAGAAGCTCAGCAGCGCACAGTCATCACCTTAATTGGGGCAACTTTAGATTTGCTGCAAAGTAATGAAACCTTCACATGGTTCAGTTCAGTAATACAAGGAAGATAGATGACTGCACCATAAGCATCTTTAGATGCGTCTGCAAAACCATGCAGTTCAATTTCCTTGATGGAGACGGTTAGAATGCAAAGAGGAATTTGTATATTTGTGAGATCATGTAAACAATTTCTGAATATGTCCGTTCGAGCTTTTCCTGATGTGGTAACTCTTGATCCCATTCAATTTTATGCAGCCACAATCTCTGGAGAAAGACCTTTGCCTTTACTATCACTGGTCCTAGGAGACCAAGTGGGTCAAAAAGTTTAGCTATATCAGCCAAAACAGCTCGCTTTGTAGAAATGATAGTTGATGGAGTGACATTGAAACTAAAATAGTCTGCTCTTGAATTCCATATTAAGCCAAGAGTTTTAATCGTATTTTTCTCAGAATCACCAAGCTGATAACATTGATTTTCAGTTCGAACTGATTCTAAAAGCATTTCATTATTTGCACACCATATATGCAATTCCATGCCACCAGCCTTTAGAAGAAAAATTAACTCTTGCTGTAATTTTATTGTAGTGGAAACATCATCTGCACCAGAGAGAACATCCTCTACATAAAAATCTTTTAAGGTTACAGCAGATGCTAAAGGGAATTTGTCTTGCTCATCTATTGCCAATTGGTTTAGTACTCTCGTAGCTAAATAGGGAGCAGATTTGGTGCCATATGTAACTGTAAGAATCTTATAAAATGTAGGCTCCTCAGAACTTTTTGGGGAAAAGAATTCTGGATTTGCTAATGTGACGTAAGGCGGAATTTCTATTCCATCTAATTCAATAGTTGTGGACGGCATTAGATCTGTGATTTTCGGAATGATTAAGAAATCTAGCGTTGCAGTGAAAGAACCATCAGAGTTCAAAATTGTGGAAGTACCTTTTCTTTTCACATTTAGAGTAGTATCGGAAATCCCTGAGACTGGAATGTTTATTTTTTCTTTCTTTAAACCAAGTGCGTTGGCAAAATCAGATGTCATCAAATTGCACATGCTTCCAGTCCAATTGAGCCCTACCCTTTCTGATCGTTCTGAACTGATCCAAAACATAGATAAGAGCTGTAGCTAAAACAACTTTTTTCTTCTGCGTAACGAAACAGGATGCCAGAGGGGAAGAATTGCACAGCAAAGAGGGATCGACTGTTGGGGTCAGTCTGGAATTCCCTGAAGATGAGTCATCGTCTACTGCGCACACCTGCATCCGGTGCAATAAAGTATGGTGCCTAGCTTTGCAAGTGAAACATGAGTGATTCGATTTGCATTGAGCAATTTTATGAGAGCCAAACCAATTTAGACACAACTGTTTTTCTCGTACTATTTCATATCGTTTTTGTGGTGAGAAGTGTAAAACCTGATCACATTTATGCAATGAATGATCAGCGTTTTTGCACAAGATACAACACTTGGAATTATTAGACGATTTAACAAATAAACTTCGAACTTTATTTGTTTGTTCACGAGCATCTGAATATTTAGATTTGTAAGAAATATTCTGTCCGACGGCATTTAAGATTTGACATCTTCTTTCTAGGAATTCCATGAAATTATCAAAATCCGGGACTTCGGTACTTTTTAAAGAAAGCTCGAACTGCTTCCGAGTTTCGCGGTCTAATTTTGTGAACAATAATATTTATTAAAATAGCATCTGAAAATTCAAAAATTCGTTTCGTTCATATTTTAAAGCTTTTAATGCTCTCAAATTTTTAAGAACACAATCCATTAAATTGCGTAAGTCTTTCGCAGATTCATGGACAATTTTTTCTTGATTAATAATGGATTTTATATGAGTATCTTTAGTTATACGTTTGTTTTGATATCTTTCTTCCAAAGCTTTAAGAAGGGATTCATAAGATCTTCAGAAGTTTCAACTAATTTTGCTTCGTTTCTTAAACATGAACGTAAATGTTAACACTTTTGGTTTTCAGTTAAATTCGGATTATCATTTATTAAATTTAGGAATTGTTGCTTAAATGAATTCCATTCTTCTATTTTTCCATCAAACAATGTAAGAGGTATTTCCGGTAACTTAATTGAAACCGTTTTATCGATTAAATCTTTAACAATAGCACCATTTGTCGAAGAATTAGAAACAGAAGTGTTTAATTTAATTTCATGCAAAATAAATTTGCGGCTTACCTCTGTTTTCAATATTTCTGCTTCCAGCTCAGATAAACTGGCTTCCACTTGATCAAAATCACCGTCCGACGCAGTCCTATAGAATTCATTTCTGAGTTCTTCAAACTTTGAACTTGTTCTTGACAAAATATTCAGTTGAGCAACCACTGTCGTTTCAGCAAAGTTTCCGCTTTTTTCGATGAATCCACAAAGTTTTGTCACTTGTCCTCTGATACACCCTTTCTTTCTACTTAAGACCACTAAATCACTTGCCATGTCTAATTAATTTAAATGGATAGCAAAAGTGAAATTTAGTTCTCTCAGGCTTCGACGGATCAAAAAATGTTGTGGAGGCCGATGATCGCTCCACAAATGAGAATGAGAACAAATTGAGAATTGAACTTTTAATTGCGGTGTATCTATCTGATGATAATCTAAGAAATTATAGTACTCTTAATTGCGGTGTAGCTAATTGATGATAAACTAAGGAACTGCGATGCTTCTATAAATGCGGTTTATTTTCCATAGAAGGGGCGTGAAGTACCCCGCTACCAACTGTATGCTTCGCGTTCCTCTTTCCAAAATTCTACTGGGCGGGTTATGACCCGCGGAAAAGACAAAAAAGAGCAACCCTTGAAAAGGGGCTCGCCAACTTGGCGTGTTGGTAGCAAAGTACTGAACTGTAATCAACTATAAATAATTAAAAGATCTTGTAAGCAACCAAACAGCTATATAAATAGACTTTTCTTACTTTATTTTTTTTACAAAAAATATATATAGTGTAGATGATTGAAATTCAACATTAGTTGTCGCAATGAACATTGGTCAGTTTTTCTCAATAAGCTTGCACAGCTTTCTTGACAATAAAAAATAGCATTTACAAAAAAAGAAAAAGATGAAAATTCATACTTATAGTATCTACCTGCACTATTTAGAGAGTCTTAAATAAATTCTGAGATATGTTTCAGGTAAATACCGGACGATAATTTATGAAAATATCGTCGTTTTTTCCAGTAGTTGTCAGCTGCGGGTTGAAATGGAATGGTCACATATTTCTTGAACCATCATTAAATGAAAATTAAAATTCATCTTCTCGCAGAAATTTGTAGCTCAAACTGAAACAAAGATAGATATTTCAAAGAATGTGTAATATATAGAGATGTGATTGCAACTGAAAATTTCCTTATTTTAAAGTTCAGTTACTTCTAATCACCAAAGAGCAGAACTCAAATGATGCGATAGTCGTCTTCCTATCAATCATCTTTGATAAAATCAATCCTTTTAGAGATACGAAAGATTTCCTGTGATATCTTTAGTAGTATCATTTGAACCACTATAAGCCATACCATCTTTATGAAAAACTTTTTCGTACTGTTGTAATATGCAAGAATAATGCATTGAAGTTGCCTATTTTAAATTAAATTCATTTCAATCGACTTTTTACATGTGAAGACGAATTATTATTTATAATTGAAATTAAAATGATTTCCTTTCTTTCTTTATTTATTTCTATTTCGAAAAGAAATAATTGCATAATTCAAAAAACGTATTGCAAAATTCATTGAAACTGTAAAGTTAAAAATATATTCATAACATATTTGTAACCCTTTGTCGTCTGATATTTTTGATATTCAGATCTGAGCCACCCATTTAGGGTTCTTTAGAGTGTTTTTTATTTAATGGTAAATTATATGTTTTTTTAAGTTTGGTTATCTTAATATATATAAATTACGTGTCACGTTGTTTGTCCGCGATGGACTCCTAAACTACTGAACCGATTTTAATAAGATTTACACACCAGTTGCAGTTTGATCCAACTTAAAAGATAAGATAGTTTATTTTTCGAAATATCAATTAGTTTGGGAGAAATTAATTAAAACCCCTTAATTTCTGTGAAATTAAAACCTGTAATGCTACTTTCCGAGTGAAACACAGCCTTTCGGAGCAGAGATTGCTAATGCGTCCCGTTTCGTTTTGTGAAATCGAGTTTTTAAAATTGTCATCGTTACGATCTACCATCGATCTATCCGATCACGCAGGCGTCGATATTTAGAAAAACGATTTTTTTTCTCCATTTCAATCTCGCTCTTTTTTATCAGCTAAGGAAACTGCAAATGAAAGTTTTATATATCTTAATATATATAAATTACGTGTCACGTTGTTTGTCCTCGATGGACTCCAAAACTACTAAACCGATTTTAATAAAATTTACACAACTATTTGCAGTTTGATCCAACTTAAAAGATAGGATAGTTTATATTTCGAAATATCAATTAGTTCCACAGAAATTAATTAAAACCCCTTAATTTCTGTGAAATTGAAACCTGTAATGCTTTTTTCCGAGTGAGACTCGACTTTCCGGAACAGCGATCGCTAATGCGTACTTTTTCGTCCCGTAAAACCGCGTTTTTAAAATTGCCATCGTTACGCATCCGTTCAACTTATACTCAATATCGTAGTGGAATCGGATGGACTTTCTATCGAAGACCGCGGAGGTATAATTTATTTTACGAAATATCGACGCAAAAATTAAATATCGATTATATTTTTTTAAAGTCCATTTTGACGGGTCTATTTCACGAATGGCCCTGTAAAATAGACGCTTAGCTGGAAAAATATAGAAAATATGTTTCCTGGAAGACAATACGATGTAGTATGCTGTAATACAATTAAAAAAATCGAATATCTAAAACTGAATTTTTGGCGAAATTTTTTTAACGAAGAGGCGAAATTTTGCTTTTATATTTAATTACACCGAAACTTTTCAAGTTAACTTAATCAATTTTTTAAACATAAAATTGGATAAATTTTTCAAAATCGTGTGATAGATTGTAAAAATCTGACAAAAATTGCGCATTAAAATTGTTTTTTGTCATTTATTGGGTTTTCCTTATCAACATTACAA
Source organism: Argiope argentata (assembly GCA_026289955.1). Taxonomy (NCBI): domain Eukaryota; kingdom Metazoa; phylum Arthropoda; class Arachnida; order Araneae; family Araneidae; genus Argiope; species Argiope argentata. The sequence goes on along the minus strand of JAOUZG010031957.1, from coordinate 1,696,101 downwards.
ATATAATCCATTGATAAATAAAAATGAGACTAAACTTTTTTATATATAATTTGACATTTCTTTGGCACACCCTAATCGATTTTGAAAACAATCCATCAAAAATAATGCGTCTTATGAATTCCTTCCAGGTTTTCCAACTCACATACTTCAACTGAAAGTTGGGACACCAGTAATGCTACTATGAAACCTTTGTCCACCAAAGCTATGCAATGACACCCAACTACAAGTGACTAGACTTAATAAGTATTTTATCGAAGCTACAATAATTACTGGATATGCTCGAGGAGAGTAGGTTTTAATACCCCGCATTCCATTAATTCCGTCGGAGTATCCTTTTGAATTTAGAAGAGTGCAGTTTCCTGTAAAGTTTGCTTTGCAATAACCTTTAATAAGTTACAAAGACAGACATTAAAAGTATCAGGGATCTATTTCAGAGGAGACTGTTTTTCACACGGCCAATTTTATTTAGCTTGCTCCAGAGCCACCTCATCAAACAGCTTAATAATTTTCGCACCAGAAAAAAACCTCCAGAAATGTTGTGTACAAAGAAGTTCTTGCTTAAACATTGGTATAACAATAAAATGTGAATGGTCTGCGTTTGCAAAGAAAACCAATACTTTTCAAGGATCGGTAAGGACAAGGGTATATATATATAAGGAGTCCAGGGCCCCCGGAACCCTCCCAAAATTAGAAAAAATTATGGGTAATAAGTAATTATTGTAGGAGATTTTCGTAACTAAGTGCACGAAGCACTGTTATCCCCTGCTAATTCAATTACCCGAGCAATGCCGGGTACGGGAATGCTAGTATATATATATATATATATATATATA
>JAOUZG010031957.1:1664164-1680268 GCA_026289955.1 Argiope argentata | reverse complement strand
AAGAAAGAGAGGGTTAATTTCTTATAGATGAACTCACTAACTTTCTCCATTGATAGATTTTGATTTACTTCAGATAGCCATTTTAATTCTTATTCTCGTTATTGCTCCTAAAGGTACTTTTTGATTACAATCCCTTTCGTTTCTGGAAGACACAATTGTCGCTGTGAAAACCCAAGTATAGTTCTATAAAATAGGCAATCCCTTTTAAATTTCAAATTAAATAGCCATACTCTAATAAGAATTCCTTTCCGTCCCAATAATTAGAAAATATATTCAGAGGATCGTTGATCCTCAATATAGGATCCTCAATATTAAAAGAAATCCGTTTACATGAAATGGCCAATTTGGTATCTATTTTTCAGTTCTTGCGGCTGGTACATTTCATTGTATATTGCCATTCATTTATTATATTTTTCTTTGTTCTCTGAAACAGAAATAAAATCAATTCTTCAACATTCCAGGACAATTATTTTTCCATCCTTTCGTTTTAATCAAACTGTCTCTTTATCTTTCTAAAGGATTAAAATTTGCGATTCACGAGAGAAACTTTTATTTTTGCCGATACTTTTTTCAGGAATTATATGCTTATAACATTTGTGATATGCTCAACGATAAACAACCTTTTTAATAATAAATTTTCTTTATATATTCTGCACAAATGCATTTATTATAACTCTCAGTTTTGATGCTGATGCTTTTGAACGGTTTCTTTCCTGCTTTCTCTTTAGAAAATTCGTAGTTGTATAAATATGACTCCCACCTTTAGTAAGTCGCTTGCTATAAAAACTAAGGCTCCATAATTTGAAATATTTATCATCAGATATTGCAGCATATGTCCATCGTCCTTCATTAAAAAACGTCTGGTATATTTATGATATTTGTGTGGGAATTCAGCTTTTCTCCAGTAAAGGTGCTCTGCTTGCAATGAATTACAGTGCACTCCCAAATATACGGCTGAACATGGAGGAATGGTAGGCCGTATAACAACCCACCACCACCACCAACCCCCAGAAAAAGCGGAGTTCTATGAACTCGTTTCTTTCCCCACCGATACCAAAAGACTCACTGTTATAAAACGTATTTTCTCGCTTCCTATCGAGTACTCATTTTTAATAAAAACTCTTCCATTTCTACTAGCTTGTGCAACACACCGCTTTTCAATTTCGGTTCGGTTTTTTTCCTGTCCTCCACTGTACTCTTCCCGACTCCTAACTCCAAAACTATATTTTTTGCTGTTATAAGAGAATAATCTAATCTGATCACAGTATAGCATATAGTTTCTCTTGCATAGCCTCTACAATTTTCTTTCTTTTACCGCCAATTTTTAAACCTCCACTGTGGTATATTTAAGAAAACATTAAGCATACTCCAAGAACAATTTACAAATACTATACGTAATGTTCAATTGCGATCAGGAACAATATCAACAATAGCGGTCCAATACACACTAGCGAAACAATGAATAACAAGTAGAACGCTGTTCTTTTTCTGACACAATTTGTATTTTGTATACGACACTTAAAAAGGCTTTTAGGCGCCTGCTTCCAATGCCTTGGCAAAGTTGCCAATGAAATACTTTGCCTTTCTTATTTAATCACGATGAAAGAAGTCTAGCCCAGATAGCAACGAATCCGGATAGTCTCGAACCGAATACTCGATGTGTACTTTAGTAGCAGCAGTTCGAAAGAGGTGCGGCATCTGGTTGCTGAGGTAGCACATCCTAGTGAGGTTATTCTAAAGTTGTTTCTCTAGTCTGGCCATGTATGAGCAACTTGTCTGACATATTGACGCGTCGGAAAACCACTTCATCTAATTCTTTCGAAGAAATATTCTGTATATTTCTCAATGATTCGTTCAGATTCATCAACTGTTGTTTGTATCGTTCTCCATTGGTGATTCTTTTTCATGCCTTCAGCTGGAATTTTTTACTTGACTTAACTACGCTCTTTGCAATTGGGCATGGAAATGATTATTTTTAAATCAGTGAAACAAAGCGTTGCTAGATGTGTGCAGCAGGACAGGTTCACCATAGATGTCAAACAGCAACCTATTTGTTTCTGCAGTTTTTCTGTGGTATAAAATAACTTCCTGCAAATACTATTTGTTTCACACAAAACTCGACATGTTTTCTAAAATAAAGTATATAAATTCCTTAAATGTTAACCAAAGGTTACACATTAATTTTAAAAGTTGTTGTCAAAGCTTCCAAATATAATTTGTGTTTGTATATTGGAAGAAACGCTGTCATCTATTAAAAATGGAAAGCGTTACATTTATAACTAAATAATGTGACATTGGGCTTCAAAGTAAATGTTTGTTTGTTTTTCATAATCTCAGAAAAAGCAATAGTTATCTATCGAATGGTAGAATTTTAAATTGCATCTATAAAAGCTTAGATTATCCCATTTTCTTCATAATAATTATTCCCCGTAGTTAGTACGAAGAAGAACTATTGTCCGTAAATAGTTATTCATCTCAAACTGAATGTTCAAATGTAGATTGTTGAATCTTTCTAAGTGTGATTTTTGGCAGTATTTTGTGCAAAATTATTCAGTAATATTAAAAAAAAATATTTTTTAAACCGATAATTTTATAAAATGAATTTGTGAGGGATTGCATAAAACTTGTTTCTCAATACATGAAAAAAAGAACAGAAAATCAATACTTATTTTGCTGAAAACATTGATTAAAAATGAAAACAAATTCAATATACTTTATGCATTATAAAAAATAAATTATTACCTCTAAACTAAATTACGCATCAATTATATTATAGTATGGATTTAATAATTTACCACTTATTTTAGTGTCATTTATTGAGTTATATAGGATTTATATTTCCTTTCCTGTCACATACTAGCATTAGTATTTCGTATTCAAAAAACCGTAGAGCTTAAAAATATGCGAGGGCAATAGATAAAGCACTCTAACAGTGAATAGAATTTTATGACAGCAGAAAATAATTTAAAAATTTAGAGTCTTTCCGATTCCAAGTTTCTTAAATCCGTACTATATTTTTTGTTAAAATTTATCAAAACAGTGAGAGATTGCCTAAATCTTTTAAGTTCTAGAAATAAAGTCATCAAATAGTTTAATCTCATTAACTATACTTCTAAATAATTTTCTTTTGCCTATATTCAGAGAGAATAAAATTATATTGGCATAATAAACAATATTCTGTTTCTCTAGAGAAGCAGAAATTTTTCAATGCATTTTTCATTAAAAAAAATAGAATGAAGTAAACAAAATGACTATTTGGGATGGGGAGACTGATGAATGAAGAAGCTTTTAGTTAAATAGCGTAAAAGTTTTAATGATTAATTGATTTTGAAAATTATTTGCTTTTTATACAAAGTTTATATTCTTTCAAAATCGAAATCTCTAAACTCCAAGCCTAATTAATGTAAATGTACCATAAACTCACAACTTTTGGAATTTTTTCAGTTATTGTCTAATACTCTGCTATAATCAAAAAGAAAATAACTGTATTTTTCTTGAATACATAAATGACACAATTCCTACTCATACCGAATTTTATGTAATGGATGTCACTGAATAAGTTTGTTTTACAATATAGCAAAGTTTTCTCTAGCATGAAACTAATGCGCATTTTTTTGATTCATTTACTATAGCATAATTTACAAATTTAAAAGAAAAACTTGAATCTTTCCAAAAAATGATTCATAGTGAGGATCGGTCTCTTATCTTTCCTCTCTGAAACTGTAGAAGAGCGAACACAACCATCTGAAGATACACGCGCACGTGTTCTGACCTAATCCCACATCAGAGATAGCCTCCTAGAGATTGCGAAATGGAAAATTTCAAAAGACTTATCTGCACAATTTCGAAAGCGTTTTAGATTTTTTACTATCGATTATCGTTTTTCTTAACCCATTATAAGCTGAATATGTTTTTATCAAAATATTAATTTTTCTTGATTTCTTTGAAAATAACATAACTAAATGTTGCAATAAAATATTTTATATAAAAAAGAGAAATAACTTTACAGAAAAAACTATCGACCATTAAAGAAAGAACTGCAGTGAGAATCAAAAGAAAGCTGAAAATTATTTATGATGTAGAAAATGTTTTATTTAAAATATATTATGAACTTATAATATAAAGTAGATAATACAATAATTAACTTCTTTGTATAGTACAACTTCTAAATGTTTAATTAAATCAAAAGGCAAAAAGAAATAGTTCAATTAAAACAGAAAAGCATCAGATTTCAGGCGTCAATAAAAGTAAACAGAGAACACTGATTCCACTAAAAAGAATGAAAACTGTAATATTAATATTTTGTATTCAATCATATAGATTTTTTTATTGACTTATCATCTAAGCGCTGATGTGATCATTTTTTTTTTGTTAGTTTAGGGGGGAGGTTTACTACTCTTCTATGAAAATTTGATTCTACTCTTTTTTTAGTAGAAATGATTCTTTGGTGTACATTTTTCCCAATATGTATTAATAAATTTTGAAGGAAGTTTAGATCTGGCGACTGAGGAAGATAGTTCAATGTCTACGTGTCACCATGATGTAAACATTCTTTTGCAGTCTTTGAAGTAAGTTTGGGGTCGTTATCATGTTAGAAGATTCAACTTCGTGACAATCCCAAATTCGGAACATTAGGGCAACATTATTTTTAAAAATACTTAGAGCAGTCAATTTTGTTCATTATAGATTTGACAAATGCTAAATTATAAACCCTTGCAGCCACCATACACCCCCAGTTGCATTGTCTTAATTGAATACTCAGTCCTGGATCTTCATTCTTTTGTCCCCGTATTTTTGCGAGCATCTGGGAGGCAAGGAGTGATTTTTTTTCTCTTCACTAAATAAAATATTACATCAAAAATGTAAATAATTATAAAGGTACTTTTTGTCTTATAGCAAACGTTTTATTCTGAAATCATACCATTTAACTCGTATTTATGAAGAGTTTCCCTTCATACCGCTTCCATCTGATGTCCCCTTTGATCTTTGCGAGATGTTTTAACAGCACTCGCAGCTGGATGAGCTTTGACTGTCGCCCTGACTTCTGGATCGGGGATTCGTCAGGGACAACTCGTCATTAAAGACGGCTTCAATGAAAGAGTTTCAGAAAGACAGAGATCTCTTCCCGTTCTCTAAAAATTTTTAACAAGTTTGTTTATATGTTGCTCGATTCTTAATATTTAAACTAATAATTATATACGTCGATAATATATTTGAAATAATACATTTCTCATCCGTACGGGGGTATAGTTTTCTTTTAACTCTCTCCATCTGCTTAAATCTCAACTTAATAATCTTTTAATCCCTCCTAATAAAAAATTTAAAATAACAAAATATTTTGTCATATAAACTACCAATATATTTACTGAATGTCTACCATGATTTGATTATTGTTTCGGTTTTCCTTCTCATTCATTGTATTGTTTTTTCTAGCATCTGAAGAAAAGTAATATCCAATTTTAAAGGGAAAGTCTATCCAAATAAAAAAGATATTTAACTTCCCGAAATTGCATTCATTCCCAATGAAAGGAAGAAATTTAATGAAATACATAATCTTTTATATAACGGAAGATGCAAAAAAATTTAATCACTACGAAGTCTTGGAAAGACCCATTTTACCAAACTGATCTCCTTGGGCTAAATTTACAAATCACTTTCATATTTTCCAGCTTCATCAATAAAAAAAAATCTAAAAGAGAAAGAGAAATCGGTATATCGATAATTATGGTCAAATAATGCAACAACAGAATAAAAATGTATAAAGTGTTTTAATATTTTGGTAGAAGAAGCTGACAGATAAATTTTAACAATTCACATGGCAGAAGAGACGCTATTTTGGTATTCCATTAAGTTATTGTTAGAGCAATTTGATAAACAATTCGAAACAAAAGCAATAAAAGGAATTTTGTTAGGGATCTATGTTTATATAGAGAGAAATGAAGAAAACAGTGTGTTAAATGTGGGAAGTAAGAATAATGATGTTTTAAAAAAATTTTCAACTTGTAGTTATCTATTAGTTTGATATAGGATTTACTTAAATTAAACAAATTTAAATATTTTACTTTTATTCTTTTATTATATGTTTAAAATGTCTCTTTGTTTATTGTAATAAAAATGAAAAATAATATAGGAGATAAAAATTTAATGACTTTTTTACATTTTAACTTTTTTGATGAATTTCTTGAACAGATCATTAATAAATTGCCGGAACACAGCTCATTAATTTCAAATATTTGTTTTTATGGTTATTTGATTTATAATTGTGACTTTTTAATTGTTTATAAACGTTGAGGGCTGATTTTATTTATAACTAGCCGCCTTTGGTGACCAGTCGGTTCGCCAGTATTAATGCCGACTAAAGGGTTGAATCAATTTTTTTATATAACTTGGTCTCATAATAAGTTTTACAGCAAAATATTTTTAAGCTTCAAATTTCGATAGTCATATAATTCACTTATACTAATAAGTAGGCCTTAAGCAGTCCTGATCTTATAATTCCGCTACTCTCTCTCTGATTTTCTATCAATGCACATAAAATTCAGTTTTAAATTAAAGTGGGTAATGAAGAAACTTCAATTAATATAAAGATCCATTAACTCAATACAAGCATGTCTTTAAATAAAACTAAAAACTGAAAGCAGAGTAATCCGATATTAAAGTTTTATGTTCACTACAGAAATTGAAACGTTATAATTTCTTTATAATTTATAATATCTCAAGGAATTATTCAAAACATTTCACAGATCAAATGAGACATTCCGCTTCAAATTTTATTTTTAGACTAGCCGCCTTTGGCGACCAGTCGGTTCGCCAGTATTAATGCTCGCAAAAATTTTCATATGATATTTATGTAGCTGTGTCTCATAACAGGTTTTTCATCAAAATATTTTTAAACCAAACAAATTTTGATAATCATATAATTCATTTGGAGTATTATTTAGTATTATTTTCTTCAGATGTTCTGTTCACTGTACTACTCATCTTTCTCTTTCTATCCGAGCAATGATTGTCCCGGAATTGATATTTTACTTAAATGGTGGAGAGAAAGGTCTAAAATTCTACGTTTTTATAGAATAATGAGATTCAAGTTTTCATAAATGTAAACACACTAAACAATAAAGACACAATTGGCTTTCAAGAGATGCGAGAGTTTAAAAACAGCTGGGAAAATGCCGCGCACAGAGGAAATAATATTGAAACACACACATCTTTTTTTTTCTATTCTTTTTTTCTTCACTAATTTTGTTTCTACAAACCCTATTTTCACTTTGTTATTCTTTTTTTTTCTTCCCTGCCCAAATTTTATTTTGAGCAGGCATAGATTAAATATTCATACAGACTAATAATAAAAGCAGCTATTTTCTTTCTTTTTTAAACATCCCGTTATCTATGAATGAAGACCAACTGACTTCGCGCATTTCTTTCTAAACAAATGATAATTTATTACTTCCTGCTATCTTACTCGGTGTGGGGGAAGGAAATGTAGATTTTTGGCGGGAAAGTAAGAAAAGTGTCGTTTTAACTATTTTCCTCGCAGTTTTCTCATTTTTTCTCTCCATAAGAACCATCTTCGTGTCTTAACGAAAATATTAAAATAAAAATTAGCCGAATCGGTCGAGCCGTTCTCTAGTTTTGCGCTTAGCAACGCATTTCGAGTTCCATTTTTATTAAAATAGATGTATATAAATGTTCTCAATAATAATATTTTTTCGTTTATAAATATATTTCAAAAAATTATGGCTTAAATTCCTTTGGTCTTATAGATTCATATTCTGTAAAATTAATATTTCTTAATATTTCAACTTCTAAATAAAAAAAGAAACATTTCTATCTTCTACGATCAAACCTGGCTTATTTATTCAGTTCTGAATATTGCAAGTTTAAAACAATCATCATTTTCATAATCTAGGCCAATTATTCTAGAGTAACCCTGATTGGCTTCTTTGAGATCTTGATAAAGTGATCTAAAATCGCCAGTTTTTATCGAATAGTTATATTGAAATTTTCCTAGATCAATCAACTTTGATGATTGATTTAGTTGATTAGAGTGCCACTTTTTATATTTTAAGGACTTGTTGTTTCTAGAATATTTTGTTAAATATGATTCGCAGTTCAGATGATATATGTAAAAATTTAAAAGCCGAAATACATCAGCATTTTTCCCCTCAATCTATTAAATATATAATTCACTTAGACCATTTGTGAAGAGATGTATGCAAAATGACATTTTTATATGTTTAATTTGCAATGATAGTTGATTTATATTTTCTCATTTGAAACATGATATTGTTTTGGTTAGAAAGTTTTGATGTCTCTGAAATATGCGGGTAAAAAATAGTTTTATATGCTTTTACAAACTTTGCATTGTTAATTATTACGTTTGCTTCTTTGAAAGAAGATGCGTTTTCAAATAGCTGACCTGCTTTTACCAGTATTGCTTTAATATTACGCATGCTTCGTTGAAAGCAGATGCGTTTTTATTTCGCATGATTCATTAAAATGCGGAGATAAATTACAATCACGAAGGCGAATTCTTTGATTTGCACAATATATCTTCTTCACATAAGTAAAAGTAGCAATTCAAAACATGTCTTATTATTTCAAAAATTTTAAAAAAAATGCAGACATATTTTACTTCTACTTATTATTAGCTAGCCACATTTGGCGACCAGTCGGTTCGCCAATATTAATGCCGACTAAAGGGTTAAATCATTTTTTATATAACTTGGTCTCATAATAAGTTTTTCAGCAAAATATTTTTAAGCTTCAAATTTCGATAGTCATATAATTCACTTATACTATTTTGTAGGCCGTAAGCAGTCCTATCTTTGAAGTCCGCATCTCTCTCTGATTTTCTATCAGTGCACGTAAAATTCAGTTTTAAATTAAATTGAAAATGATGGAACATCAATTAATATAAAGACCTCTTTACTCAATCTAAGCATGTCTTTAAATAAAACTAAGAACTGAAAGCAGAATAGTCCGACAATGAAGCTTTATTTTCAATACAGAAATTGAAACATTATAATTTTTTATATAATTTATAATATCTCAAGGAATTATACAGCAAACATCTCATAGATTAAATGAAACATTCAGTTTTTAATTTTATTTTTAGATGTATATAAATGCTCTCAATAATATATTTTTTTAGGTTTATAAATATATTTTAAAAAATATGGTTTAAATTCCTTTATTGTTATAGATTAATATTTGTAAAATATTCTTAATATTTCAACTTCTAAATAAGTAAATAAGCATTTCTATCTTCTTCTAATCTGGCTTATTTATTCAGTTCTGAATATTGCAAGTTTAGAACAATTATCATTATTATAATCTAGACCAATTATTCTAGAGTAACTGATTGGCTTCTTTGATATCTTGATAAAGTGATCTAAAATCGCCAGTTTATATCGAATAGTTATGTTGATATTTTCATAGATCGATCAGCTTTGATGATTGATTTAGTTGATTAGAATGCCACTTTTTTATTTAAGGACTTATTGTCTCAAGAATATTTTGTTAAATATGATTCACAGAGAAGATAATGTATGTAAAAATTTAATTCATCATCATTTTTCTCCTAAATCTATAATTATATATTTCACTTGGACCAATTGCTAAGAGATTTATGTCTCTCCCAAAAAAATTAAGAAATTAAATGTTGGGCTACGATTACAGAAGATGCGTTGAAGATATTAAGTCATATTTGCCTTAAATAAAACTGTTTAATTGGATTAGTAATATATGTATAGTAAAATATCATAGAAAACGTTTCCATCCATTTATTTTCCAAAAATATCATGTTTCCTTTTATGCAGACACGTGCCGAAATTGACATTTTTTTATGGTTAATTTGGAATGATAGTTGATTAATTTTTCTCGTGAGAGAACATGATATTGTTTTGGTAGAAAGTTTTGATGTCTCCGAAATATGCGGGTAAAAATAGTTTTATATGCTTTTACAAATTTTGCATTGCTAATTATTGCGTATGCTTGTTTGAAAGAAGATGCATTTTCAAATAGCTGACCTACTTTTACCAGTATAGCTTTAATATTACGCATGCTTCGTTGAAAGAAGATGCGTTTTTATTTCGCATGATTCATTAAAATGCGGTGATAAATTACAATCAAGAAGGCGAATTCTTTGATTTGCGCAAAATATCTTCTTCACATAAGTAAAAGTAACAATTCAAAACATGTCTTATTGTTTTAAAAATTTTAAAAAAAAGAATGCAAAAATATTTTACTACTACAGATTATCAATTGCTTTTTGTTCGTCGTTTCTTTGAAATGACGTCATTATCAAAGTTCGTTTAAGATTTCTTGCTTTTAAATAATTAATCTCGCTCTCAGAAGATTATCATTTGGTGCTTTTCTAAAAATTCTTTTTCAGTTTTAACTGTCGCACTTTTGTAATATATTTTTGCTTTGTATTTTTATTTACTTTAATTCTTTAATGGAATTGTTAATTTTGATATTGCAAACGATCAAGAAACATTTTCTGTTGCATTTATTGTTTTAAAAAATATCACATTGCCTATTTGTTTCATTTCATATAATCACGTGATGAAAATTGTATTTTTCTGTTTTATTTTTGGTAGTAATAAACTTTTTTTAAATCAGAACTTCTGAAAATGTAATGGCAACATTTTATTAAAAGCAGTTTTTTTTTTTTTTGAGATCCCCGAGAAGATAAAATTTTATTTTTATTAACATTTTTTTGCGAAATAAATTGTTTAAAAAACGATTAAAATAAATGTTTAAAAATTCATTAAAAATAGAGTTTTAATTAACGTTAGTATCTTTAAAACATTAGTATCATTGAAAAGCTAATTTTTTGAGCTTTAACGTGATGCAAAAATCAATTTTGTGCTATAATATTTTCAGATTATAGCTAAAAAACGTTAAAATTTGGCTTATTTTTAATTAATTAAAATTTTAATTAAAAATTAAAAAAAGAGCTCCAAGGTGTATATTCCCGTCACCCAAGGTATACATGTACCAAATTTGGTAGCTGTAGGTCGAACGGTCTGGCCTGTACAGCGCCAACACATACGCACACACATCGTGCTTTGTTGTAAGTAAAGATTGCTTTTTGTTCGTCCTTTCTTCTAAATGACGTCATCCTCAAGTTCGTTTAAGATTTCTTACTTTTAAATAGTTAATCTATTTCTCAGAAAATTATCGTTTGGTGCTTTTATAAAAATAAAATTTCAATTTTAACTGTCGCCCTTTTGTAATATATTTTTATTTTGTATTTTTATTTATTTTAATTTTTTAATTGAATTAATAATTTTGTTATTGCAAACGATCAAGAAAAATTTTCTCTAGCTTTTATTGTTAAAAAAATATCGCATTTCCTATTTATTTCATTTCATATAATCACGTGATGAAAATTATATTTTTCTGTTTTATGTTTGGTAGTAATTAACTTTTTTTAATCAGAACTTCTCAAAATGTGATGGCAACATTTTATTAAAAACTGTTTGTTTGTTTTTTAGATCCTCGTGAAGATAAATTTTTATTTTTATTTTATGCGAAATAAATTGTTGAAAAATACGATTAAATTAAATGTTTAAAAATTCATTAAAATTAGAGTTTTAATTTATAGGTCAAAAAAATTAGTATCATTGAAAAGTTAATTTTTTCTGCTTAACTTGATGCAAAAATCAATTTTGTGCTGTAATATTTTCGGCAATTATACCGAAAAAACTTCAAAATTTGGCTTATTTTTTAATTAATTAAAATTTTAATTAAAAATTTAAAAAAGGGCTCCGAGGTGCACATTCCCGGCACCCAAGGTATACATATACCAAATTTGGTAGCTGTAGGTCGAACGGTCTGGCCTGCAGAGCGTCAACACACACATTGTGCTTTATTATAAGTAAAGATAAAGATAAAGATTTTTATTTATTTTAATACTGTAATTGAATTAATAAATTCGATATTGCAAACGATCAAGAAAAATTTTCTCTGGCATTTATTGTTTAAAAAATATCACATTTCCTACCTATTTTATTTCATATAATCACGTGATTTTATTTTTCTGTTTTATTTTTGGTAGTAATTAACTTATTTTTTTAATCAGAACTTCTGAAAATGTGATAGCAACTTATATTTAAATGCTGCTTTTTTTTAGAACCTCGTGAAGATAAAATGTTATTTTTATTTCATGCTAAATTGTTGAAAAACAAGATTAAATTCATTTTTTTATTCATTAAAAATGGAAATTTATTTTGTAGGTCAAAACATTCGTATCATTGAAAAGATAATTATTTTAACTTTAACTTGATGCAAAAAACAATTTTGTGTTGAAATATTTTCGGAAGTTATAGCAAAAAAACATCGAAAAGTCGTTTATTTTTTAATTAATTCAAATTTTAATTAAAATATTTTAAAAAGGGCTCCTAAGTGCACATTCCCGGCACCAAGGTATACATGTACCAAATTTGGTAGCTGTAGGTAAAACGGTCTGGTATGTAGAGCGCCATCACACGCACACATTGTGCTTTATTATAAGTAAAGATAAAGATTTCACTTCATCTCTGAAAATTTTAGTTGTAATCCTCAGTTTTTATTCATTCAGACATTATCCCACATTTAAAACATAATTCTTCAGAATAAGAAATTTTGAACGATTTGCGATAAACAATCAGAAAATAGATGAAAGAAAACAGATGCCTTAATGCACACATTAGAAAAAGGATAACCTTATAACTTCTTTTAAATGTTCTTATCCTTCTAAATAATTCTTATTCTTCTTCTTTAAATGTTCTTATTCTTATTCTTCTTTTAATCTTATAAATTGTTTTCTTTTTTCTTTATTTCATTATGTTTCTACAATTCATTAATTTTTTTAAGAATATAAACTTTTGAATTGTCTTAATTTTTTGAATATCAAAAATATAGAGGAAGAAGAGTGCACATTTGAATCCGAAATTGAAAATGTAAACAATGGCAGTAAAAATAACGTTGCGGACGCCTTTTCAATTACAATTCACTCAAATGATCAAAAAATCCCCCGATGAGTGATATACTCACGAAAAAGTGTATTAATCGAGATGTACAGGATTAATTGATGTCCTTGATTTCCTATCAAAACTCTTTCATTAATAAACAACCACATTCAAAAACAAAGTGCACTTTCAACGAGACGCTGCCCTACAGCACAGCTAATTCAAAACAAAATACATAATTCCTGAGGTGGGGTGCTTAAATTCAAATGCTGAAAATCATATTGTACGCTTATAAATTTAACACATATATAAAACAAAAAAAAAACAATGTGTAACATTTTATAATATGTTATAGCAAATAATATTTGTATCCTTATTTTTGAAATTAAATTTAAGAATAATAAAATTTAATATTGAAGAGATGGGGAACTGCAATAGGCAATTTGGGAATAATTCACTCAGGAATATAAAAATTTTACCCATTTGTGTTAAAACGGAAATACGTCAAACATCTTTAAAACTCAACGTCACACTTTTAAAGAATTAAAAGATATAATTTAAAACAATTTCAAGATATTCCAGATAATAATGATTTATTGAAAAAAAATTAGTTAATTTTTAATATCTTCTTCTATTATTCTTTTCTTATTAACCAATATACATTTATTTCAAACAAAATTGAGTATGATTTTATAATAACAAAAAAATTATTATTATTTTAATCTTTTGAAAGAATTGCATAATTCTCTCCGACCAGAGAGGTCAAGAGACAAATTGCGAGAGGTCAAGAGAGAATATTGTAACCATTTATATAGTCTTCATGAAATAGATAAATGTGCTGTTTGTATCTTAGCCTGTATGAGTATTAATTATTTAAATGCCTATTAACTGTTTTGAAAAAATTCTTAGAGGCATTAACTGTTTTGGTCCAAAACTACATGTTTATTGTTTTAATGGAAATTAGCATTGTAGTTTTTCATCTATGCTGTTTCAATTTAGATAATTTTCTTTGATTGTTGAATTTGTTTTTAGAAGATATAAAAAATCAATTTAAAATTTTCGTTAATTTTCAAAATTAACTTTTTTATAACTGTACTAAGATGTCACACTGTAAGTTCTTTGTCATTAAATATAAGTAATATTTTCAGGGTTCTCTATAAATAAGTTTAAAAATTTTTATCCTATACTTTTATTTTCATAATTTACATTCTTATTTAATTTGGTTTTTAAAATGCTTACAAAAATACAGAAAAATACATTTTTCTACTTCAAACTGAATTCAGTATTGATTTGAATTAAAGTATTATAAGTAAATGAATTAAATTGACTCAAATATGTTTTGAAATAACTGAAGTAGAATGCCGAGTTTTCATTGAAGGGCGAGTAGCGAACACAGCTTTTATAGCCAACTAGAGAGCATTGCTATGGCGAGGTCCTCCAGAGTAGACGCAAGAAGAAAAAAATGAGAAGGGAACTGAATTTGATGTAGCAATGATGAACTATGTTCAATGCTAATATAGAGAAATTATCATAAAATAGATAGAAAATTTGAATAGACAGGTAGAAAGGACGAGAGAAAAAATAATAAACTGGTTGGAGAGAAATTGTTAGAGGCAATGTCTCTGTGAAATGTGTTCTATTATAAAAACATATATCCATTATGTCATCAAAGTTATCGATGTGAATATGAGCTATGCTGCAGTCACTTCTTAAAATGAAAAAATCCATCATAAAACATTTCTCTCGTTATTTTAAACCCTTATTAACGTTATTAATTCAATTTCAAAATCATTTCAAGTTGTTCAGTGTGTCACCATGTTTTAATTTTTTTAAAAAGCAATACATGTGTGTATATTCATTGATGCTGAAAATGTCAGATTAAATTTTCAACTTCGATACTTGTTCTCGAAGTATGTATCCACTTTTATACACAAAGCAAGTGTAGGAAAAAAACTCAATTGATTAAAAAAACATTTAATATACTTCGCTTGCTGAAAAATGGTTTTTCTTTTGGATCATCTATTTTCGCTATTATATGGGGATATTCTGCAAAGTTTTTGTTGGGGAGAGGAGTCTTTTCAACCCGCCTTTGCTTTCGATTTGAAAGAAAGATTATTTGGATACCAAAGAAATCAATGACTTAAACGCCAGCGCTCTCTAAATTATCCATTACCCTTCCCCTTAAGTTTCCTTTGAGAGGTATCCAAAACTCGTCGCTTTTTATCAAAGGACTGTTAAAGACCTTCCCAATGTCAATCACTTTTCATATTTAAATCTCCCTTCCCTTGATTCCAGGCATCTTCTCTCGTGCTCTCAACTAAACCTCTTTAATGCGTTGTGGCTCCATACGAGTTTTCCAACAAAAAAAAGAGGCAGAAAATGGAATAAATAAAAAAAAGTCCCTTAAGTCCCAAGTTCATGCATAAGCCATCAAACACCCTAGCATATACTTCGGATGAAGACAAGCCAGTGATAATAGTGTTATGCAAATTGGGTTCAATCCTCTATGCTTGGGGTGGAAAAAAGAAGCGAAACAAAAAAGAGAGAGAGAGAGATTCCACCCTTCCACAAACGGACCATCGTCCTTTCGTCCAAGATTGATGACGAGAATGGAGGAAGAAGAAAATTTTTCCGAGGGCTTCCTTTTAAAGTATACATTTTAACGATCGCCAGAGTTTTTTTAAGGGCGTGGGTGGTAGGAGGGGTTGCTGTTTCAATCTCAAGTTGCGAAATTGCGGCAGCCTTCGAATTTGCATAAGAATTTGTTTAAGGGCTTTGGATGAGGGCAGAGCGAGGGAAGTCCTTTAGATTTAGAAATCAGTATAGAAAAGTCTCTTCGGCCGGGAAAGTAAATTTCAATCTATATGTGGCTCTCTCCTCGCCTCCATCACACGCACACAGACGGGGGATTCGTTGGGCTTCTAGAGAGACATTTCTCAGGATCTCCGGTTCTGAATGAAGTTCGCCTCTCTGATCTAGCGTTGCATGTGTTAGGCGGACACTTAGCTCAAGGCGATGCTCACCTTTTCAACGAAGGCTTCTGCTATTCTTTAAGCGTAATAGAATAAGGAAAATTGTTGATAAAATATTATCCTTGAGAAGTGATATTGCCCATTAGTTATATATATATATATATATATATATA
>JAOUZG010031957.1:1619041-1663764 GCA_026289955.1 Argiope argentata | reverse complement strand
ATTTTTTTAGTCCAGATAGTTAGATTTAAATTCTCATCAGTTTTATTTAGAATTAATTCTTTTGGATAGCAATTAGTAACTATATTAGTATTTAATTTATCAACAGTAAATCATCAATATACTTACACCCGTTTATTAAATTAAGTTTAATAATTTTTCCCCATAGTGATGTAAAAAATTTTTTTAGCTCAAGCACTAGAGAAAGCTGTGTCCCATGGGAATGCCCTCTGTTTGATCATACAAATTAATTCCATTAAAAATGTAATTTTCTGTAATATTAAAGTTACATAATTCCAGTCACTTATTTTTTCTAATAATATCGTCATACATAAAAAGGTAGACATTTATTAAATTTTCATGAGGCAGATAGGTGCATAAATTTTCAAAATCGTAAGTATAAACATTATAATGTTATCATCTTTTAGAAAATCCAAAATTTCTTTGTTACTATTAATAATAAAGTTATCTTACTCTTTAATTTTATTAAGGATAATTTTCAAGAATTTAAAGAAATATTTTCCCTCATAGTAATTATAACTGCCAGTGCTGCAAATCACGAATCCGAATTTTCCGTTGGGAACAAATAAGGATAGTTAAGAGAAACAGGTCTTAGTTTTAGTTTTATTTAGCGAAAGCTAGCGTTCTTTTATCCAATTTCTTTTTCTCCCGATTCTTTAAAATATGTTGCATTAGAGTTATAGTCATTGAGTCAAGTTTCCACACTGGGCACGAAATGAAATGGCAATAATCATGGCCGAAATTAATTTATTTACAAAATTTAAACATTATTAATATTAAACACGCGACACGTACAAACACACACAACACTTAAAAGCTAACTGGAATCTCATCTACTGCGCAGCTAGTTTTGCGCACCTCACGAACTTCCCTTTGTAAATTCCCTAAGGGATTATCTGTAGGCGAAAAAATAGATGAACCTTACTCATTGATTAATAGTTCTTTATAAAAATATTTAGAAATCAAATGGAAACTATTTGCTGATTCATCTAATACTGTAATAACCAATTTTTCTTTTAGATTTTTTATTTCTTATTTTAAGGTTTTGTTTATAGTAAATCCTTGTACTTTAGTTCCTGTTGCATTTTCTTTCATATTTATCTGTTTCCTCTAGAATTCTCACTTTCCATTCCCCGAAACTTGTAGAAGGCCAATGGTATTTCCCAGATAATTTAGCAATAAAAACATCCAAATCTTTTGAAGTAGAAGTTAAAATTTTATTATTGTTTATTTTTTTCTCTTAATTTTGGTCTCTTTCCAAAAAGTCTTTAGGAGCTGGATTCAATAATTTTTAAATTGCCCGTCATAATATGACCTTTATAAAACATCTGAGTAATCTTTATATATTTCTTTGTTGCAATTTCAATCTGTTTTTTTATCTACATTTTTGCTATAATAATTGTATTTGCTTATTTACCTCTTTAAAGTTGATGTGTAACTAAATGCAACTGACTTATTAGCTTTATCCTTCAATGAAAAAATGCATTATTGTTATGTATAATTTTTGGTAAACTTAAATTATTTTTAAATTAATTTTTTTAAACTTAATGTTGGAAAAATGATTTATTATTTAATAACAAAGATAATTTTAATAAAGAATTCTTTGTTATAACATTTTTAGATATTAACTTTAAAAATCTTAAATTACCAAAAATTATGGTAAAAAACTGAATAATGTTTCTTTTTGAGAGGCTGTAAGTTCCCTGAATGATTTTGCTCTGTTGTTATTCAATTAAAGATTGCCGTATGCTCATTTCAGTAAAATTCTTTCTTGTATAAACTTCGGTGTGTGGGTCAGGGGTCACTTTGTTAGATAGAATAAGGTGACATTAACATTGTCGCACTCGTTGGATTTCTCATTATCCAAATGAATGAATCTTACATATTATAACATAATTCTAGAAATTTACATTTTTATGATCTTTCAACCGATTTCCTTAATTAATTAGATTTATAATATAATTGGGTTCTAATAGTGTATTTCACATAATTACGATTGATTTTGTATAGCATGGAAATTGCCTACAATATAAAACCAGTATACACTGAGAAAATGCATATAGGTAACATTTATAAGAAATAGAAAATGTAAAATGAACGCAAAATTTTGATTGAATATTAGTAATAATGCACAAGAAAACTAACGTGAAAGCTGAAGCAAAAATACAACTTATTCATTTTATAAAAATACAAAAAAAAATATTCTGTTATCATTATTTTCTTCCGTATTCTATTGATGGATCAAATTGTGAAGTAAACACTAAAGGGAATTGCAATCTCCGTTTGGCATCCTCATACCTTCAGTTACTTTCAAAATAGCTGAAAAGTTACTTTCAAAAAAACGTTCACGTTTTATTTAATGTCAGAAAAGTTAAGGAACATTTTCTTTGCAAAGGCAAGAAAAATTGATATGCCATTTATCGAACAGGCTACAAATTTAATTAATTTCCAGCTAAAATTCGATTAATGTGAGGCTTTGAATCATAGATTTTGTCTTTGAAACGTATTCTGTATGTTCCATTTCGGATCATTACTCTCCTTTTAAAAGCATTTGGTCTAATCGTAAATATATCCAGTAAAATGTTGGAGTAGTAATTCTTTTTAAAAAAATAGGACAAAAATTGAATTACTTCAAAACACAAAACTGAAATTGAAAATTCAAACTTATGGAGATACTTCTGTTTTCTGAAAAGAAAACTAGTTTCGATATTCAGTCTCTCATACCTGCAGCTCATTTCAAATATTAGCATTTGTCCCTTTATGTTTGAAAATTTATCTAAATATTTCGACTCATTCGTTTACTGCATGAATTCCATTTGTCCTCATGAACGTCACTCTCATCGGCCGCCGACTCCCCCTGCTGTTGTGGCTCGGAATTACCATTATTCAAATTTCGATTGGTTTGTTTCACGCATCGGAAACTCCGTGAAGAAGTTTCTCAATTCTCTGGGAGAATGGAAGACCATATTTTCTGAATTAGACAATCTAAAGACGCTGAGAGAAAAAGACAATAAATCTTCGTTTCCCCCCCCACACACACACACCATTCGAGTAGATGTATGCCTTTTTTTTGGGGGGGGGGGGTATAAAATCGCGATTCCATCCGTTTGGTTGGATTATGAGCTCCACAAAATTTCTGTTGCACACATTTACAAGAGATGCGATTGCTCGTTTGGCATCAATGTCTCATATTTATTTTTACTTTTTTTATCTGTACCATACCTTTTTTTTAGATTAATTTTATGTTCTGAGCAATAATTTTTCCTTTTTAATGGTACAAGGTGAATGAATAAGAAGCTTACATAGCAATCACCAGTCAATGTCATGACAGTTTGACATGTATTTATTTTCCTTTTTGAAAAAAAATTTTACCGAATTTTTTTCTTGCGTGCCTTATTATTCAGTCATTAAGATGTAATTGTCTGTGGCGAACTAATTTATCTGTCTTCATCTGCCCCTTGATAATTTCTTATTTTGGGTATTAATTCCATGTATGAAGATTAGATTTTATATTAACGACTAGAGACCAAGTTTTTTATAAAAGTGCTTTAAATATTTAAAATCTTCTCCTTCTTTAAATTCTATTTTAAAGTTTTCATTTCTAAAGATCGCATTTGTAATTATTTCCCCTGTCTTAAGATTGCATTCGTAACATTTTGAATTAAAAACACTTCAATGATGAAAAAATTAATTTAAAAAGTGTGCAAATATGTATTTATAGTTTTTATAAACTATAAATATATATAGATTTTATACACTTATATATAGTTTTTATAAACTTCTATTTCATGATTATATCATGAAATAGAAGTTTCATATCTGTCAAAAAAGAAGAAATGATTATATCATGAAACCTTATGTTGAGGATGTAGAAGTTATACCCTGTTTACACTCATTCAGCTATAAGACGACCAGTAGCCAATGCGTATGCTAAAAGGAACTTATTTACGTTTGCCACAATTTCATGAGGTAAATTCAAACATTGCATGCTTGACAATAAATTACCTTTTGGCTTTTTGGCACTAAATTTTTCTTTTTCAATGTGTATCGTATTAAAAGGATGAATATTTACACAAAGAAATATGATAAAATAAGAAAAGGTCAACATACCTAAATTTGGAAAACTATAACAAAGAAATACCAAATAAATTTTAAAAAAAAACGTACTCACAACTTTCCGAAAGAGGAAAAAAAGAGTAAAAATGTTGGAATTATACTGTGATAAGAGATCAATTTTTTTCATGACGCAGAAACCGTCAAATTCTAAAAAGGCATGCGCAGAAAAAAAACAATACAGCGGCATATTGTTTGACCGTCAGGGCAATTACTTACCAGCGACTGAAAAGCATCTGTCAGGCACCCTACAGGCTGAATGGAAACCCGACATTAGTGTTATAACATATTTTTGTATGAATCAGTCATCTCCTTCGTATTTCAATCAAGGCAAAGAAGGGTATGTTCTTCTACTTACTCCTTATTTCCTCTAAGACTAGATGGAGAAGTAAAACCATAAAAAAAATTTGACAGCCTTAACAGTTCCGAAATTTTTAGACATGTGTAAAACTTTCGGCATTAGCTGACACAAATTTTAAAATATTTGTCGCAGGTGAAGGTACAACTTAGTGGGGGGGGGGGGGAACGCGAAGCAAACAATATTTCACTGCATTTTTTTGTAGAGGGGGGATTAAAATAAGAAAAAAGATTATTAGTGAAATCAGATATCTATTTTTGCCACCCTAGTTCTCTAAATCAAGTGTCTTTCTGACACAAATTGAGGGAGAAAACAAGCGCCCAGTCTCTTATCATACATTTGCATTCATAAATTTCAATAAACTGTGTTTCTCTTCATTTTCATTAACCAAATTATTTTCCATTTGATTTTTTATAACTGCATCTTCATCTATCATGTCATGATAATAAGTGAAGGCAGAATTCATGCATAGCCATTTTTTTTCATACTGTAAATATTTTGGTATTTCAATAAAATTCTTGTAACATGCCCACAAGAATATATCGTTCGGTGACCAGAATGTTCAAGGATAAGGATGTATGAGACAGCGTTCTATTCGGTACAAAAAATGGAAAGCAAATTTAAAACCGGCGTCAGATTGTACCCCGATATCCGATTCAATTACCTACAGGTGGAAATTTGATGAATCCATGCTTATGGCTCTGCACAAACCATGGTGCGTTCCTCCTCGGAGTTTGAAAAAAGAATGGCGAATTATATCGTCTAGTGTTACAAAGCAGGAGAGAGTTCTTCGTCAGAATCCTGTATTTTCCACACAATCAAATGGTTGAGAGAATTCTCCTGCGAAAGGGAAAATGCTTCGTATTTATGATTATGTTAAGTAAACATTAATCATTTATAAACAAGACTATACCAAAAATCTATCATTTAATTTTTTTTTAAAAAAATTAAGTCTTTAATATATAATATTTGTCTTGATAATCAAGTATTATTTGATTCAAATCTGATAAAAGGATCATAAGTAAATGCATTAAACACACAACAGCAAGAAGAATTTGCATAAATTTAGAATTAATCTGATTTCTAGTTTCACACAACAAATTTGTAAAAGTTTTTCTTTTTATAGTAGATATTGGCATGGCAAGAGGAATGATAAGAAAAATATAGAAGAAATAATAAGACAGAATAAATAAGAATAATAAGAATATAAACAAAATAACAAGAATAAGAAATTAATATGTAAAATTTAAGGTATTTGGTATTTTGAGATTTAATGGCGCAAGAGCCAAACGTGGCTACGCTGCGCAAGACAAGTGGTGTTAAAAAATATCTCTAGAACCAAAGAGTTATGCAATTTGAAATTATAAATTTTCATGATAAAATGAAAGATAAATAATGAATAGTATCAGAGTTTTAAAAAATGCAAATTACATCTTAGAATTTTTTTCTCAAAATATTAAGAGATTAAAATATTAATGAAATTTATACGGTAAAAAAAATGCAACTGTCATAGCATTAAAAGAGGTACAATACATTACAAAATCAAGAGAAAAATCATTATAATTCTTTGATTCGGTGTTTCCTCAAGTATTTGTAACATATAGAGATTTTTTTAAAGGTTAAATATTTAAAAAAATTATCAACCCATTGAAATGGACATTTTGGGGGCATTGTTTGAAAATGGTTTCTTCGAAAAGAAACTGTAATCAAAAAATTATATATTTGTTTGTAAACAATGAGTAAAAGGAAATTTCTTTCCCGCACATTATTTCATTATGTTACTTAATAGCTGTACCAAGGCGATTCACAGACCTGTATTTCATGGCACACACTGGGTCGGA
Source organism: Argiope argentata (assembly GCA_026289955.1). Taxonomy (NCBI): domain Eukaryota; kingdom Metazoa; phylum Arthropoda; class Arachnida; order Araneae; family Araneidae; genus Argiope; species Argiope argentata. Next base: position 1,657,434 of record JAOUZG010031957.1, on the reverse strand, counting down.
TAAAAGGAGAATAACTGCCCCAGTTGCCTTTCTGAATAGATTTTGCAACAGTTATTTGCCCAGATCTTATATATATATTTACTTTTTATTTTAAAAAAATCGTCTAGTTTCAAATAACAATGGAAGTAATGGCAGATCAATTGCCTTCTATTATGTTAGACCCAGAGCCTGATGCTGTCTTCGGTATATTACCATTTAGAAGAACCAGATCCTCTACTTCCATAATTACAGCAACAACAAATATCATGGAAGATATTCCAACTAGCGATGAAAGCACTCCAATGAAAGAGCTTTGTCAGAGGCTACGAGGTTTAATCAACAGCCGCCCATCAGATGGCATGCGTTCCCATTTACTAGTATCCATCAAAATGGAAGCTAACCAAATCCTATACATTTTACAGGATAAAATCTCGATAATAAATAAGAAGGAAAGGGGTATAGAAATCACAACCCAGACAACAACCTCCCAAACGCCCATAAAGGAAAAGGGACATGGAATCACTAAGGAAAAATCACTTCTAGATAATCAGTTATCAGCAAACATCGTAAAGAAGCCTTCCTATGCAGACGTAGCCACATTGAAAAATCGGAAAAAGAAACCAACAATGCTTCTCTATCCAACAGAAGAGAACGGCAAAACTATTAAATCAATTTTCAGAGAAGAATTGAAGGAGGATGGGGCCAGTTTCAAGATAAGGGCGGTGAGAAAACTCCAAAATAACGGGTTGGCTATAGTGTGCGACAAAGAGCTGGAATTTAGCAAATTGAAGAAGACAATCGAATCCAATGATTCTCTTAAAAAGAATATATCTGTAAGATTGCCAGGGAAAAGATTCCCCAGTCTAATTATTTACGACCTTCCCAACGACACTACAAATAAAGATGTCCAAACGGCTTTGAAAACTTACACTAACATGCAGGAAGATCTGCGACTCCGATTCAAAATGAAAGGTCGCAGAGAAGGAACAAGTCATTGGTTTCTGGAAACTCCTGGTGAAGCTCTTCATAAGCTTAAACAATTTAAAAAGATTCCTATAAACTGGTCCATGTACCAGATGAAAGAATTCTTTCATATCAAGAGGTGCTCGACGTGTCAAGCCTACGGTCACACAGCCTTTTCAAAAGAGTGCAAGTTCACCACGCCATTTTGTGGTTGTTGTGGCTATGGACACAATAGCAAAAGCTGCAGAAGTGAGGATTCCACCTGCATTAACTGCTCCGAAAGCAACAAACTGAGCGGTACTAACTTCAATGTGAGGCACAGAGCTATCGACAATCAATGCCCCTGCTTCCAAAAAGAAGTAGCAGCCTATAAAAAATCAAGGGACTATTATTAGTATGGACCATAATAATTTCGAAAATTCTTCTTTCCCCTTCAATATTGCGACAGCTTCTACTCAAGACCCACTAAAAGTACTCCAAATAAATTTGGCAAGAGCTAAAGCATCAACAAACCAGCTTTATTTGACAGCAAGCACGATTAAGCCGGCTATCATTCTTGTGCAAGAACAATACCATTATAATAATAAAATCCCCGGAATTCCAAAATCATGGGAAACGTTCAGCTCCACAAACTAGAAAGCTGCAATTATCATCCCGTCAGCCCAATTAAAGCCTGCTTTATTGGCAACAAAAGTCAACATGGTAGCCTTAAAAATTCAAACATCCTCATACCCCATCACAATAATTTCTGCCTACTCCTCACCAGCACAGGATGTCCGCATAACTCTTCAAGAAATTCAAGAGATCCTTACCAGTTGCTTGAGGAAAAGATCATCATTGGTGCAGACCTCAATGGACACAACACCCTTTGGGGGTACAAGTCCAATGACAACAGAGGCAATGAAATCTTGGATTTTATCTTAGCAAATAATTTATTTATTTTGAACAAACCAGATGCCCCACCAACTTTTCAAAGAAATAACAGCGTTGGCTGGCCAGATCTGACCTTATGTTCCCAATCTGTTATAGACACTTCCATTAACTGGGAGGTTCTGGATGATATTTCCTTAAGTGACCACAAATATATACAAACAACAATAGCCTCCACTATAGCTAACCAATTCTACAAAAGATACAAGACACGTCATAGGAACCATCCTAGATTTCTCAATATTCTTGGTAAGGATATTTATTACTTAGAATACAAAATAGCAACAGAAAGAAACTCCAGAGAATTAAATGATGCCACAATAGCATTTCAAAATTCTATTATTAATGCTTGCAATAAAACCTTCAACATTAAAAAAACAGCTGTTACTAACAAAACCAAACTGGTGGACAGAGAAGTTAGAAGAACATAAAAAGAAAGTAAGAGCATTAAGAAAGAGAGCACAAAGATCACCAGAAATTGAAAAGCTGTGGAGATACCAGATCTTCAAGAAGGAAAAAACAGAGTACAAAAAGCATATTAAACAAGCAAAAAATATGGGCTGGAGAAATTTCTGCAGTACAGCCTCCAACCCATATGGAACGCATTACAAAGCTGCTTTTCGAAAATCAGTTTTTCCATCACAAATACCATACCTGATAAATAGTGACCCGAAAAGAAGTCTAAAAGAAGCAGCTCAAACCATATTAGATCAGATTTTTCCATCTCCTGCTATTTCAACTAATTATCACTTAAACACTTCGACGCAGCCACTTGACCCTCCATTTTCCCTCCAAGAAATTTCAATGGTAATAGACCAGCTTCCTTCAGGTAAAGCACCCGGTATTGATGGAATCGACAACCTTCTCATTAAAATAATCCACAAGCGCTTTCATAATATTTTTCTAATTTTCTTTAATAAGTGCTTGGAATTAAGTTGCTTCCCAGATTCCTTGAAAATAGGAAACATTATTTTATTCCAGAAACAAGGAAAAGACCAGAGACTGGCAGCCTCTTATCGACCCATTTCTCTTCTGCCAACAATCGGGAAAGTGCTGGAGAAATTGATGACGCAAAGGTTAACTTATCATCTTGAGACTACTAATAGCCTAAGTGAACATCAATATGGGTTTCGGGAAGGAAAATCAGTAGATTCAGCCATACATGAGCTAATAAAGAAAATTCAAGCTGCAAAAAGAGAAGGAAAGCATGTCTTAGTGCTCTCTATTGATATAAAAGGAGCATTTGACAACTTGCAACACAAAGCTATCCTTAAGAGTCTGGATGCCAGCACCTGTCCATTAAACATCAATAGACTCTTTCACAGCCTCCTCAAAAACAGGAAAGTAACCCTATTGACTCCAGAAGGCAAAACTATGAAAGACCAGAAACAACATTGCCCTCAAGGATCATGCAGTGGTCCAGCTCTGTGGAACCTCGTAGCCAACGAAATTCTCAAGCAGGTCTGGCCAGAAAATGTTCATATCCAAGACTTTGCAGATGATTTTGTATTAGTTATTGAAGCGAATACAAAAAATAGCCTTGAAAGAGAAACCCAACTTGCAATAGCCCAATTTAATGCCTGGTGCTCTAATAATCAATTATCCATCTCCACGGAAAAAACAACCCACATTTTGTTCAGTAAAATCGCGAGAGGCCCTAGAGTCACTTGGAATGGAGACATCATAAAGAGATTTAAATCTTTCAAATATCTAAGAATTCATGTTGATGATCAATTAAACTGGCTGGAACATATAAAAAACAAGGAGAAAAGGCCCTTAAAATGCACCACAGTCTCAAAAGAATCGCTGGCAACACATGGGGAATCTCTCAGAAACACAGGAGAATTCTCTATAAGACAGTGGTCGAGAGAATGCTCGCCCATGGCTTCTCAGCGTGGTTTCTAAACCCAACTTCCAGAATGAAGAAGAAACTCATCTCCATTCAAAGACCCTTTCTTCTCTACATTTCTGGTGCATATCGCACAACTCCATCATCAGCTCTACAAACCATTTTCGGCATCCCGCCCCTAAATCTGCAATTACAGTTTGAAGCCAGATTAACATCAATATATCGCTTAAGAATTCCTCTTGCGCACAACATAACAGAGATTCAACCAGAAGAGCTAGAGGCAAAAGCAACTGGCTGGTCAACTCACCCCTCACAGCATTTCAATCCTACCCAAATCTCATTGGAAGAAGGAATAATTATATCTCAAATGAGCAATATCAACATCTTCACAGATGGCTCAAAAACAGAACATGGAGTTGGAGCTGCGTTTTGTGTCCTGATAAATGATTCCTGGTCCTACCAATGGTCTGCCAAACTTAATGACAATAATACCGTTTTTCAAGCTGAACTCACTGCACTACATGAAGCAGTAAAATATGCATCACAGTTCTCAAACAACAACACTTTTAAAATACATGTCGACAATAGAGCTAGCATCATAGCATCTTCTAATCCAAAGAGTACAAACCAAATAGCAAGAAAAATTTTTGGTATCTTGCTTACGAAACCAACAATACAGATCTCATGGATTAAAGCGCATGCAGGAAATTTAGGCAACGAAAAAGCAGACCAACTAGCAAAGGACGCAACTCGAAATGGTCAACATTATATACAAACAAAACTTCCCAAACCATATATAAAAGCCCTGCTCCGGAAAGACATGCTTTGAAGAATGGTAAGGATATTGGAGCAATGGTGACACAGGCAGGAAAGTCTTCAATATTCTGCCTTCAGTCAATCTTTATCCCACAAACTGGATTAGAGAGGATATAATTTTCTTCTCAGAACACGGCCCTTTTCCTGCCTACCTTAAAAGGTTCAACCTGTCTGAGAGTGACCAGTGCAGTTGTGGTGGGACTGGCACGGCACTTCATTATGCCACGGAATGTATTCTCACAATCTCTTGGCATTTGAAGAAACCATCACCAATCCATGAACTGGAATGGCGGAGAAGAGTCGCCAGCAACCGTTTATCCAGGCAAAAAATTCATCACATAATTAAATTCATAAGTGGAAATAGAAATCTGTTCTCACCTTCCTAGTCCTCAACAAGTTTCATACTCAAAAAGACTGAGGATTAAAAAAAGCAGTTTCCTATTATACACTAACATCATAACTCATGTTAAATTTCAGCTAATAGTAGTGTTAAACCATTTTTAAAAGAAAAAAATCTCTGTAAACTTTTCTCATTATCATCCCATTTTCTTGTAAATTCTGTAAATAGTTTTGTTTTATTTTATATTTCTTACTGTATATATCTTATTAATTAAAATAAAATTCCCGTAACATGCCCACCAAACCGTGAAGTGACCAGAATGGTCACAGATACGGGGGTATGAGACGACGTTCTGTTCTGTTTGAAAATGGAGTTATGAATTGCGGGGGAATCGGTACAAAGCAGGGGACCGAGGGTAGTTCCAGAGCACGTAGAGTTTCATCCATTGTTTCATGAAGGTTGTATTCTATTGCATTATCCGATTCTATTTCTTCGTCAGTGTTTTTATTGGGCTTATTTGTGGTCATAGTTTCAAGCTCAGATTGGTCTTCATTCTTTTTATCAGCTGTTGTAGAATTAATGGTCTTCGTAGAGTTAAAATTAGAAATTGGCATAGATTAGCAGATTTGTTGTGGTAAGGTCTTCCAGAATTTAGAATTTCATATATTTTCAGAATTTCACTTCTGATCTATAGTATATTTTTTCATTTACGTAACAGTTTTAAATTTATGCAGGTCTTGTTGTATTTCACTAGATGGAACGATAGAGATTTCACGTTCATGACCAGTTGTCTGAGGAACCATATTACTATTGAGAACTACTGGCAGTGAAGTCACAATAGCAGATTCGGGAGTATTATCGGTATTCATGTTGTTACCATTGCAGTGAATAAGATCAGTCAAAAGGGGTTTTTTGAGCATAGAAGAGTATCTAGAGCCAGATACAAGAGTTTGAGATTTTACAAGTTTACGAGATTCAAAATAGGATTTTTTTTTAAAAAAAATGTATAATTTTTTTTTCTATTTGTCATGAAGGACAGTTTCGAGTAAAGAAAATGTGTGTACCTTGACAATAAAACCCTTTTTCCCGAGATTTGCATTGCGCACTATCGTGACCTGCTTCCGCATATGGGTGCGAGTTAGCGCCCCGCGGCAAGAAGTTCTTGAATGTCCAAACCGTTGGCATCTGAAATAAAGAAGCGGTTTCGGAATATAGGGTCGAACCAACCAATATACCCCACTTTAATATATTCGAGTAATTTAGGAAAATTAAAAGTAAGAACCAGATGTTTGGTATTCAGGAGCTAGTCAACCCTCCGTATAGATATACGCCGTAATGGCTAACTCCTTGTCCTTTCCACCCTTTAGATATTGTTACAATCCAGAGAACGTCGCTGGAACACGGAGGGGAGAGCGATTGGCGACGGCGTCAAAGAGCTTGGCGCCAGCTGGGTTGGTTTGGCGAAAGGAATAGTCTGGTAGCCGCTCGATCTTACGTGAAACGCCACGTTGCTTCCCTCGTGCTTTTGGGCACGCGCTGACTTGGCTAGATAAGGGACGGATTGCCGGAGCGAGTTAGGTAGTTCATATGGAAATCAAGCTGCAGATGCTGAAAACGCTACGAGGTGAGCATGAATCTCTTTTAGCTATTGACTGCTTAATTTAAAAACCTGTTGAGGACTTTAAATTGTCCCCAAAAAGAAAGGCTACTAAACCCTCCGAAATCAATAAAAAAGTTAATGCTATAGAGACTAAAAATAGATTCGAACCATTAAACATTGAAGTAGGAGAAACCCATATAGAGGAACCCCCTGAACCAATTGTTAAAATTTTCCCATTAATGTTAAAACTGACTAAAGACTATGATAAAATACTTGAACTAATTAATAAAAAATTTGGAGTTAAAAATAACGTGCTAACTGACAGCTTTATTAAAGTCTATCCGGATACTATTGATAATCATGGGACCTCCAAATGTTTTTTACAGAGAATGAATTGGAATATTATGTTATTCCACCTAAAAATAAACGTCCTGTAAAAACAGTCATTAAAGGTCTCCCGTTAGAATACAAGTGCGATTTTCTAGAAAATAAATTAAGAAGTCGGGAATTCTCTATAAATAAAGTAATTAGGTTGTCGCAATTTAAAACCAGGAGACCACTACCAATTTACAATTTTACTGATATTGACTTTCTAAAAATTACTGTTGAGAGGTACAGAGGCCGTAACTCAATCTCGCAATGTTACAATTGTAATATGTTCGGCCATGTCCCGTCTAACTGCTCGCTCAAACCGCGATGCCTCAAATGTGATAACAATCATCAAACTCGAAAGTTTCCTATGAGAGAAAAAATTGAAAATCCCACTTGCATTAACTGCAACCAACCTGGTCATACCGCAGCTTATCGCGGATACCCAAAGTTTCCAAAAATTCCAACCGCTCCCCCCCCCCAGGATAATAGGCAAAATTTCTTTAAATCTAACTTTATCAAGCCAAATTTTTCTTTTTCTAACATCTTAAAATCCAATCTCCCACAGCAACCAGAGAAGCAAATAAATTCTCCCCCCGTTGCTAATAACTTTAACAACCCTGAATCTGATATTTCGGACATGTGCGACCTCCTCAACGAAATAAAAACCATTTTCCAAGTCTTCCCAAATCTTAAAACGAAAATTAGCGAAATGAAGTCAACAACAGACCACCTGAAAAAACTTTTCATTCTTTTTAACTCATTATCGCAAAACCCAAATCCATAAATTTTCAACTTCAACTTCAAGAATAGGTTTGTCGGAGCACCCGACCTTTAGAGAAAAGGTCCATCTCCTTAATGATGTGGCTGTTAAAGTCTATTGCTTTTGATGCACTACCATGGCCTGAGGAATTTAACAGAGCGAGTTAGTTTTAGTTTCAACAATTTTTGGTGAAGCTACGTTCCTGATTTGTTAAGAGTTTGTGAATTAGGTGAATGAGGCTTCCTATTGGCTATTGCTTGGATGAGGGTGAGGGAGTACGCTGCCGAAAGCGAACAGGGAAATTTTTAACATTTGTTTCTGGAAGGATGAGAATTTGTTTAGCAATTTATATCGGTAGATGGCGCCATGATCTTGATTTATAGTTAGTTTTAGTTCAGGTAGGTGAAAGGGTTATGAAAGTGTACCTAAAGGGTTAATGAGTTAAAGGATGACGTTTTTGGGTCTTCTAATTTTAGTATCTGGGTCGTATTTGGGTATGTTTTTAATGGCCAAGTTATCTATTTGTTCTAGGTTTTTGAAAAAGGTAGTTGCAAGCTTGCTGATAAAATTTTTAAGTGTTGGATAACTAATTGCGTGATGGATATCAGTGTTGGAGAAAAATCTTGGTGCATTACAAATAATTTTAATAATATCATTTTGTTGTTGGTAAATTATTTTAAGGTTGCTTTTGGCAGCGTACCCCACACCGGGCAGGCATAAGTTAATACTGGAGGCAAATAGGCTGTGTTAATAAGTAACTTATTATCCCTATTCATTTTTGAGTTCTTTGAGATTAGGGGGAAGAATTTTCTTGTTAGCTCTCGGAACTTGTTTTTGATATAGATAAAGTGGGGTCTCCATGTAAGCTTTCCGTCTAAAATAATTCCTAGGTATTTGACGTTCTGAGACCACGGTATAAGTTCGTTATTAAATTTAAGTTGGGGGAAGTTAATATTAATATTGGCTTTGTAGAACATTATTGCTTCGGTTTTATTTGCATTAGTGGCGATTTTCCATTTGGAGAACCAGCCTTCAAGTGTTTTAAGATGTCTATTTAGTGCAATTTTAATAAAGTTGGGGGTTTTATTTTTTGCTAAGATGGCCGTATCATCGGCGAAAATACATAGCATGGTATTGAACTGCTTGGGTATATCGTTAATATAGATAGAAAATAGAATTTTTTCTATCTATATTAACGATATACCTGTGCGACCCCTGATCTTTGATCCCTGTGCGACCCCTGCTAGAATTGTTTTTTCGGGAGAGAATTCGTTTTTGATTTTTATTTTAAATTTTCGGTTTTTGAGGTAGGATTTAATTAGTTGAATTAAGTAATTTGGAACATTATAATTAATTAATTTATAGATTAGAACATCTTGCCATACCCTATCAAAGGCTTTTTGGATGTCCAAGAGTACTGCCGCGGCTTTTTGTTTATTCATGAAGGCTTCTTCTGAATATTCGGTCACTCTACATAGTTGGTGGGTGGTGGATAATTTTTTCCTAAAGCCAAACTGTTCGGGTATTAAGATGTTATTTTGGTCAAGATGGTTTGTTAGATTTTTAAGAATTATTTGCTCAGTTATTTTGCTTAGGGATGATATTAATGAGATAGGTCTATAACTTTGCGGGTTGGTTGGCTCTTTACCGCGTTTATGTATAGGAACAATTGTTGCTATTTTCCATCTATTTGGGAAATACCTAAAAATTAAGATTTTATAGATTAGGATTGTGAGTTCTATAATAATATTATTTGGGAGATTTTTGAGCATTTTATTATTCATTCCGTCGACTCCTGGTGATTTATTGTTTTTAAGTTTTTTAATTGCTAAATTAATTTTGATAGGTAATGGCGGTTCAGTTAATTCGTTAAGGGTGTTATTATTAAATTTAAACTTGATAACAGCTTCATTGACCATTATTTCATTAGAATAGTCTATGGTTTCGTTATCTTGGAAATGCTTTTCCAGACTAATAGCAACACATTCTGCTTTATCTTCGTCCGATAATTCCATTTCATTTGGTCCTTTAAGGTTTGGGATATTTTTGTGTTTTTTCTTGAATGACCTTACAAGATCCCAGATGGTCCCATCTTCCTCGTTAGCATTGCTGATTTTTTCAATGAATCTATTTTGTAATTTAATTTATTAATTTCTCTATTTAGCTTATTTGATATTCTTTTGAAGGCTGGATCCCTGGTCATTTGAAATTTCTTTGTGGCATAATTGCATTGCTTGGTAAGTAATTTCAGCTGTGGATAAAATTTTATATTGCATTTGTTGATGGGGTTAGATGCAGTGATCTTACTTTGATTAATTACTTCTTCAAGTTTGGTGACTGCATTTTCAATTTTAATTTCAGAGTTAATATTGATGAAATTTAGGTTATTGTGTTAGCTAATTTTGTTTTAAATAGATTTCAGTTTATTTTAAATTTATAAGTCTTATTGGGAAGGGTGTAATTTATGAAGAAGTTTAGAATGACAGGATTGTGATCTGATCTTAATTCGGGTAGTGATATAATCTCATATGGAAAAATGAAGTCCTTAGTGATTGTTAGGTCTATGGTGCTAGCTGATTGATAGCCAAATCTGGTGGGGTTGTCGGGTGCTAAAATATCTATGCCCGCATTGGTACAAAATGAGTAGAGTGCTTTACCTCTTGTGGTGTTGTATTTACAATCCCAATTTGTATGGTGTGCATTGAAGTCACCTGAAATTATTTGATTTGGGCTAATCTGGATTAAATTTTCAAGATCAAAGGCGAAGAGTTTTGGGTTAGTATTTGGGGGAATGTAGATGGACGTGAAGGTAATCGGATCTTTGTTTTTAATATTTAGTACAACAACGCTAGCCTCAACATTGTAGAGGGTTGGTGGAATTAGTTCATAATGTGGTAAATGGTTTTTGATTAGGACCGCTGTACCGCCTGCAGCATGAGTATTAAAGTTGTTGTCATTTCGGTAGCTATAGTATGCAGCGTAATTAGCCAGAAAGATCTTTTTGAGTGGTCTCAGATGGGTTTCTTGTAGTAGAATAATATCAAGGTTGTACTTATTTACGAACAGTCTGAAATCATTAATTTTGCTCGTGATCCCGTTTGCGTTCCAGTATATAATGCTGAGCCTATTAAAATTAAATTTACTTAGCCATAGCTGTTAACAGGACAATCAAAGGCTATGTGAATAAGCTGTAACTTATCTGCTAAATTATTTGCATGTTTTAGTTGTTTTAGTGCAGAGAAAAAGTTAGGGAACTCGTTTTTTAATTTATTGAGTTCTTGTACTATTTCCATAAAATCAGAAATGATGTCCATACCTGGTAAACCCGGCATAATGGGTTTGTTTACGTTTTGAGGAAGAGAGTCGTCGGAAGTAGGCCCGTAATGTGCTGCCATCTTCTGGCCTTGACCGTCGTTAAGGACTTGCGCAAAAGTTTTATTTCTGTTTACTATAGAGTGTTCAGCATTAAAGGTTCTGTTATATGTTTTGTAGTAGTTTTCTTTAATAGAGTTATTTGAGGGCAGCTTGGGGAAGGCTTCGCAACTCCTGTAGGATGCTACATGACCAATTTTGTTGCAGTTTATGTAGTGGGGTTCGGGTATTTTTTCTTTAATAGTGCACTGGTTTGTTAAATGGTTTTTATTGCCCTTCAGACATCGAGGTTTCATTTCGCAGCAATCTGCTGTGTGGTGGAAGAGGTTACATTTGTAACATTGCTGTATGATTTTTCTTCCTCTGAATTGCTCCACAGTTACCTTGAGGTAGTTAATGTGATCGATGGAAAAAATGTTTGTTGCCTCTTTGGTATTTTTGAGTTCGATGAGATAAAAGGGTAAGGGTCGTTTTGTTCTGAGCTGGGTAAGTTGGGTGACTTTATTTATGGGGAATCCGGAATTTTTGAATAAGGTAGTTTTTTAAGTCATCATTGGGGTGTTCATGGGGCAGCCCTTTGATCACAGCTTTAATCGGTCTTTCTTCTCAAGGTTTAATTATATAATAGTCGTACCTCTGTGTTTTGCAATATTGAGAAATTTTGCTGTGCTGCTCAGCGTTGGTGGCGAAGATTTTTACATACCCACTTGCAAGTTTATTATCAGTGGGTCCGCAGACTTTTCTTATATCAGTTAATATTTCTGCATATTCAGTACAATATTTCAACATTATGGGGGGTAGTCTTCTTGGGGGGGGGGGCTATTTGATTAGCTTGGTTGTCATCCTCGTTTTTATTTTCCAGGGGTGCATACTTGTTAGAGATTTCTAGTGTTTGCGTGGTGAAATTTTTATTTTTTGCATTTTTGCGTTTGGGCGATTGGAAATTTTTTACTGGGTTGTTTATCTTACTACTATTTAGATAGCCACAACATTTAAGGAGAAGATCTAACTCACCGGTTAGTGCTCCAACCTGAACTATGAGTTCGACACGTCTTTGCATGGTGTCGTTGTATTCTTGGGAGTTTTCCCATCCATTTTTGCGAGCGAGCTCAATAGCATTTATGAGTCCCTCTTCTTGCATCTTTATGAATTCGAGCTTTTGCTCGATGTAGTTTCTTTCATTGCAGTGACATATAACAGTCGGTTCCGATTCAATATCTGAATCGTTCGCGCGTACGCGCTTAGCACTTTCCTCCTCTGAGTCGCTTCCGCTCATGACGGAAGCTAGCCGAAGAAATGATGCAAATCCATAAATTTTCAGCTTCAGCTTCAGTGGAATATTTCTCGGAGCACCCGACCTTTGGGGGAAAAGGACAATCTCCTTAATGAGGTGACTGTAAAGAGCTTTACTTTTAGTAATTTGACATGAACTGGATGTGTTCTGAGTTTGCTGGTTTAAACGCGATTTTTTCGCTTAGAGCGGGATCTGCAATCGGCTGGGTCAGCTTGAGAATCCTCTCTGCGCTTTCCTATTGGTCATTGCATGGGAGTGGGTGAGGGTGTATGCTTTCGTTTTGAAACGTTTGAGGAAACCTTGTCAACTATTTTTTGGTGTTCAAGTCTTAAATAGTCGTTTGTTAAACCAACCACCAGCCAATAGCAGAGCAGCTCTCCTCCTCACCAACCCACCACCCCTCGTGGGTAACTCAATGCATCTCTCCAGTCCATGCCATTCTCCTGTTTGCAGCGTCTCATGAAGCATCTCCCAAGTCGGGGATAAGCCCCTTGCGGAACTAGGCGCCTCGAAAATCAACCTCATAGTTAGTTAGTTAGTTGAGAGTCCTCTCTCGGATGAGAAGTGCTTCGCAAGACTAGCGGATTAGTGAGCAGTGTTTGCTTTTGCTGTTAACGTTGTATTATTGAGCTCGCTGTGATTTACTGTTTACTGTGCCATACGATAGCTGTTTTGCAGTCTGTTTTTATCGTGCGTAAGGCTTGTATTTACGCTGTAAGTGGCTGTTGACTGCTGGATTGTTTTTATCTGAAGTTTTACCTTATCGAGTCATCCTGTTTATCGCGTCCATTGTTTGTGCTGTCCTCCAGTAAATACCATTCAATCCGAAACCGCTACTCTAAAAACGAAACAATATTTCTTCTATCAGTAACTGAACAGCTCTCCAAAGGAAAAACACCTATGGAGGGGAAGAATGTTGAGAAACAACGAGTGATATATTTTCCAAAGATTTTAATATCATAATGAGTACCGATTGTTTCCGAGATTTTACTTTGACTATCTAATCGCTTGCTTGAAGTTTTTTAGTACTTTTAAACTCATCAGTATTCCCAGTTATTCCTTATTAGAATGTATAATATAATATAATGTATAATTGGAAGCAGATAATATTTTCGTAACAAGAAAGGTTGGAAAATTAGGTACTGTTTTAAAAGTAGAAACCTTTTGTTGTCCACTTAAGGATGCAAGGTGGCGTTTGCTGATACTGATAGAATTTCACGCTCGACGGCAACACATTCCCTAAAGCCCGACGAGGGAAGACGGCCACCGGCTCTGTTCATTCTCCATCTCGGCGCTTACCTTAGAGCTTGCCGGAACCTAAAAGCCAAGGAACAGTGACCACTCTTAATTCCAAGCCCAAGAAAATCCCCTTCACTTGATCCCTAGCAGACAAGCGCAGGTCACTAACATCCAGCCAATTGATGCACCGGACACCACATCCATCTCACGGCCAACACAAGGATAGGTGAGCTCCCCTGCTTACCGTCGAGGTGTGGAAAAATTAAGCAGACAGCAGAAGGGCAAAGGAGAGTAAACATAAAGGTAGTACAGATCCCTGGGGAACCTCGGGATCGGGACACCCATACTCAACTATAGTATGTGAGCAAACGGTGGGAGAAATATTTAAGAAAAAATTAAGAAGAAAAAAAGAATAAATAAAATGTCAAAAAGAATAAGAAAAAATAGAATATTTTCATAAAAAATAGAAGAAAAAGAAATTTAATAAGAATTTAAAAATGATTAAGAAATAAGAAAAAAATAAGAAGTAAGAAAATAATAATAAGACGAAGAAGAAATATAAAATATTAAGGAAATAAAAAAGAAAAAGAAGAAGAAACTTATAAAAAATAATATAATTAGAGAATAAGAATAAACAAGGAAAATTATAAGAAGAAATTAATAGAAAAAAAATAGAAGAAATATTTTAATTTTTCCACAAAAGGAGATCACATTAGTAGCGATTTTTCAGCGATTAGTAATGATTACGGAATTCAAAAAGATCTATCAAGTAATAAGTGAACTTACAAATGAGCTGCGCAACTACAGCAGCAGGGGAGAAGAGGAAAGTAGAGGGTAAGAGGAAGCAAATATTTTGTTTCTAAAGCTTTCTAATGATCCATTGTATTGTTTCTGTCAAAGAATTTCTTAACACATTCACACCTTTAACAATTTAAGTTGGAAGAGTCTTTCTTTAAATAGTGAACTATGATAATACCATTTTAGAAAGGTCAAAAAAATGTGAAAATTAGAAATTAAAAGCAAGAAATTTACAGGATCCGAACAATTGCAAAAACACTTGCAATTGATAAATTGATTTTCTAAGTGATTTGAAATAATTACTGTTGCTTGAAATTCAGTAAAAAAGTAGTTGACTCTAGCTCTTTTAAACAGCTTATTTTGAAACTCAACAAAGATATGCTCATTAAATGATTAAAGTAATAAAACATTGCAACATTCGGTCAAGCACTCACTTAATAGGAGGTAACTGGAAATAAAAATAAGAGAAATCCCTCTTACTTATTAGAGGATCGTCTGTCTCTCGGTCCAGCTCACACGAGAACTCAATCTGAACGGAGGGTTTCCTCCTTCGCCACGCCAGGAGTGGTTGGCTCTGAAAAACGGTTTGAACAACGGATGAGAAGAATTCAAACGCACAAGATAAATGTCTTCGTACGCACATATGTATTTAAGGACTGCAATGGTAAAAATAACTTATGAAATATCCTGTGACTATAAGGTTTCCGACAAGGACACTAACTCTTACCTTCTTTTCAAATCACTGAATTATCTTTTTTTTTCACAAGCAATTATGCATAGTTAATATGATTAGATTATTTACACTGTAATTGGAGACTGCACAGATTCACTATCAGAGAAACTGTGATTAGATTAATTTCATAATTTCCCGTATTTACAGACAAAACAAATTCTTTGCATCTGTAAGATAAATTTCTGTTAAAACTCCTTATTATGATGGATACCTAAAATATTCACAATGGTGTCTTGATTTCACAACATCAACATGCCATTTTGACTAAATACAATGGTGTAAGAATATTTTGGGATATTTTTCAAAAGACTGTTAATTGTATTTTGAAGCACTAAAATACTTTAAAGTACATACAGTAGTATTTTAAATATTTGTACGAATGCATCTAAGTAAAACATTCCTTCATTTGAAATAATGCATACAATAAATATAACATTCCATCTAAGAGGTGACCCACTTGCCATCTCGATTTTATATTGGCAAAGGCTTGATTCACAAAATTCAATGAAATAAACAAGTAAAATTTTACATTTTAATGCACATTTTATTTTGTTCTTACATTTAAAATATAACTAGAGATATCTCTTTGCTTCTAGATATAAACTAAAGAAAAATCCATTAAGCTTAAAATGCATTTTCAAGAAAAGATACACATTAACATAATCTTTGATGATTCCAATAAGTGCAAGGCTGAAACTCACGTTTCATCTGAGCGCATTTTGCATTATTGAAAATCAAAGGATCAGAAGGGATGGAACCTTAGAAGAGCCGATGCCATTAGTGGACTGAATCTGTAGTTTGGTTATTTTCCTGGAAGGTAGAAAACGGGCAACAAAAGGGAAAAAAGTAAAATTGAATTAGAAATAACTGAAGTTTATCCCGCTCTCTGTTCTAGTCAGTGAATTTCACCATAGATGAATCGCTTCCAAAGCAACAGAAGTTAGGCGGGTTTTTTTTTTCTTCTTTTTTTTTCTAAAATATATTTCTGTCTTTTTTAATTTTCGATTTTTTTTGCTGCCGTATTTCGTTTTAGACTTTTTTTTTAATTTATTTTCATGACAGGCTTGCTCAGATGGGAAAAGTTTTTTTTACGTGTATGTCTGTAGTTGTAGGCTTGTCGAAACTTATAATGTCTTAGTGGTGACCACGAAATTGTTCGTCTACTTCTTATGGGTGAAATAATAAGAAGTACTTATCACCGATTAATCTTTTCCTTGCACTTTCCTTTTTTATGAAGAAAAGTTTTAGGATTCAATAAAGTAATGGATTTCGCTTCGAAGTCTCTCCGGAAGGGGCAATACCAGATTCTAAATTAGTTTTGCATCACGGGAAGTTCTATACAAAAAGAAGTGAAACGCATATATAGTAATAATTTATGAAAAATATTACTATATAGGCGAAAAATTGGTAATAATTCATAATAATTTCTGAAAAATTATTCTCTTGGAATTTTTTGGGATAGATACGGTCTTTTGTTCTAGAAATCCTGTAGGGAAGAATGTTCAAGATTTTTCTTTGACTTAGATATGATTTTAAAGTTTCAATACAATAAAAAAAAATTCCGAACATTTCATTTTCCGAAATAAATAAATAAATAAAAAATTGCCGCCTATACAGATCAGATGTTTTGCTTTCATATTATGTTTAATTTCAATTACATCTCATATGTGTTAATTTATGTTCATCTATACTTAAGTTACTAACAAAAAAATCGTACACATTTGAATCATTTCTCTAGCATTATGCCTGGTCTTCTTATCATTTGCATGAATCACCTGTATGCACTTAAGCGACAACTGCATGCTAATGTTATTAGTGGCATCACATGGCATCTAATTAAGAGCTGCCTGGCTTGGTAATTTAGTTTCTTATTTCTTCTTTAAAACTTGCTCCTGATTTTGAAAATTAAATGGTAACATATTTTTACTGTATTATAAGATCACATCAAATGGTTTGAATTATGTTGCTAACTAAATTATATATATATATATATATATATATATATATATATATATATATATATATATGGCTCTCCAGCAGCAGAAGTTTAAGTTTTTATACAATACTCACTATTATATCACGTATTTTTTTCGCACCTTGTTGAGTACTAAGCACTCCATTTATCTCAAGCCAAGTGGAGTGTGAGCGCTGCCCGGTGAATCATATAAAAAGTTACCAGTAACATGACTTAAAAATAGAAGGATCTATGCTGATAGTTCTACATGTTTATATATTTCACTGCAGGTTTCAAAGCTTTATTCGAGAAAAAGTAAAACTTTTCACATTTTAACATAAATTCGGTAATCTTCAATGTGTTACAGTTAAAAAATTATTAAGCATACTTCAAGAACAATTTTAGAATCTTGTACGTACTTTACAGTTATATTCAGAAACATTGGCAACAGTTGAGGTCAGCAACACACCGACGAAGCAACGAGCAACACTCTACCCTTTTTCTGTCACGTAGTTTGCACACGACACGTTGGAGAATCGTAGGAGAAGCCGGCTTCAAAGGCCTCCCGGCTTCTTCATTTAATTATGATAAAGTAAAACCGGGTAATCGGATATTTGGGATTGTACTGTATAGACAAGTAAAACAACTGCCTTTTTATGAAAAACTGCATATAATTATTCAAAAAGTTAAAATTTTGCAATGAATGAAAATACTTGATGGAGCAAAACCATTGGCTCAGAAGTTCAAGATGTATCACATTTTCAAATGTGGAAGAGTAGCGATTTGTCAAATCACATCTTTATGGATGAACGATGCTAATTTTAAAGAATGAATAAATGACATTAAAATATATCATAAGCAGAATTTTTTTTATCTTTCCTAAAAAAATGGATTAATTAATGCAAACTGCCATAAAATATAACAAGTACAAAAAATGCATTTATGCTTAAAAAGAATTTTACGTTTCCGGCAACAGCAGCTGCTAATTAAAATCCCCACCTCAACCGTCGTCGGTGTTCACAGGAAATAACAGTTTCCTTTACCCCCAAACTTAATGAAAAATAACGATTTCCGAGTCGTTTTTATCGCAAATATAAAACAGCCGGTTGATCCGATTGACTGAATGAAAGGATAAAGGGCTTAGTCTCCGCAAATGAAACGAGCCGCGGCATTCATTTTTGTGATGCAGTAGCCCTACTCTCCTCCTCTTTGCAGTTTAAATAGGATTTTGGATCGTTTCGCGGAAGTCGGGGTTCGGATATCTGATGCTTCCGAGTGCAAGACTAATTTCCTTCGCATCCATTAATGGACACGTGCTCCCAACAGGATTCTCTGCAACTGAAATGGCCTTATCTTTTTAACTATTCGTTACACGAGGAAGGAAAGGCGTCAAATCAATTGAAAAAGAAAATTAATGAAAAAAAAGTACAAAGTCAAAATAGGGAAAACGAGGCAAAGACATTTTGGTTTTTTCGACTTGTTGATATTCTGCGAAAAATTGTTTCACTCCATATATAGATTTTTTTCTTCATTGACTGCTGAAAGATTCATTACGGAACTTTCGCTGCCTGGAGTCTTTTTGAGATTACTTCTATTGACAAAATTAAGAGAATTCTCTAACAGTTTAAAAACACCTGTAAACAAAATTGAAAAGATTTCATTTTGAATATTTTGAATTGAGAATAAAAAAATTAATATATTCACAAATTTTAAAATTTTCGGGAAACTGTGTGTATGTGTGTTTTTCCCCTTCTTATATGTAAGGTGGTAGAAAAAGTGAACAAGCATTTATTTCCATAACTACACCGATAAATATAAAATCTTATTCTAACTTATATTATTAAAATGTGAATTTGTAAACTGTTTCCCTTGCATTTATCTCGGCATCTTACATGCATATTCACGTTTTTATTTTATGCTTATATTTATATTTAGTGGAGCTTATCACAGATGCAAATAAAAAGCATTTATCACCTTCACATTTCGGTATGTTAAATATAGTTAACTAATATTATAATTAATGTAATATAATTTTATAATATCAAAATCTAAGGAAATGAAAACATATTTCCAAAAAATAGTGGAATATTAAAGAAAAAAAATGCTGTTGAAAATTGTGTGCGTAATGTAAAGCGTTTCAATGGAGTGGTATATTTAAGTTAGAAGGAAAGATTGGAAATATTAATAATTTATGTTTAAGTAATTGTATTTGCCGGCTTAGTTACAGGAGAATTCTAACATCGTATTCCGAACTAAGAGTATCCACATAAAAGTCAGGTGAGAACAACAAACTGTTATAAGCAAAAAATTTCTTTTCTTTTTCAGTATTCCAGTACTTTTCTGGGAAATCTTAAATGTTCAGTTTCTTGATTTGCTATAATCATTTTTATTTATGTGCACATTATACTTTCATATCACCATGTATGTTATATTGTGTTAATTAGGATTTTTTGGATTATATTGTTAAAAAAAATCGGCATATTGACATAAACTTGGATACATTTAGTTTGTAAGGGGGAATTCGTATGCTTTATTCCTTAAATAAATTTTTAAAACACTAATGTAAAAATTAATGGCAAAATCTAAAAATAATTAAAATTTCGTTTAATTATTTGAAGAAGTTAATTATAAAAAGGTTATAAATGTCCAAAGAATTGCTTCATGGAAGAAATACGATCATAGGTTATCTGAATTTTCACCAAAGGTCCAAGATGACCAGCATTTCTAAAGCCATATTAATGAAATTGTGGCGACAAAAGCTAAATACACGATGAATGAGATATAAGAAACTATCTCGATACGAAATGGGTAAGTCTAAAGATTCCCCATCTCCCAGTGATGACCCCTCTCCCCCTCATGAACGAAGTAGCATCGACAGGATTTGTTGTGGTCGACTGCTGTCTTTAGCATAACCTGTCCGCAACACAGGTCGATGCACCCAAGTGACGTCCTCTTCTGGGCAGTTTCATCTCTATCACCAAAGTGTCAATCACTGACTTACTTCCTCATCATCCTGAACGTGGACAGGCAGTTGAGTAAAAGATAGTTCTGAGAACATAATGAAGATAAGCATAAAAACAATATTACCATCGATTGCGCAAGCACAAATTATAATTAAAGAATTAATATTTGCAACCATGCTTTTGAAAACTACATAAAAATTTATGGGAAAACTGTTTTAAAATCAAATTTTATTATAAAATGTATAAAGTAGCTTAGAAGGGTGCACTTCTCCTTATGAATAATCATAACACTAACATTCGAATAAAATTCTAAAACTGAAACCCATACGTGCTGGAGGAAGGAATCGTCTAGGAATCAACCTAAAGCTGATAACTATATAAATATTCTAAGACATCATACTAAATTATCTAATTATACTAAAAGCTTTATTTAAAATCTCAAAATATGCGCTATCTATACACATAAGTTTCAGATAAAAAAAACTTCATAAATAATAAAATTCTCGCAAAAATTCCAAACAAACTGAATATCAGTATAAACTATTGACTACTTGAATATTTTGAAGGAATGCCAGCCTTTAAAAATTTAAACCTTGGAGAACTACTTATAATCTAATCAGAAGGAGAACGATTCCAAGTGAGAATGATTCAAGGATTTAACAAATTTCGGGAACTTAGCAAAGATCTATTCGTAATAACAAACAAAATCCGAAAGAAGTGAAATTCAAATTTAATACTAAAAGATGAAAAATTCCTTGCTAAAAAATTGCAAATCAAACATGTGAAAAACTGGTGATGATTTGGGCAAGGATCATGCAAGATATCCGCACACCACTCCATGTGTTTGACACTGGGTTTGTGAATGCCGAGAGGTACAGGCAGGAGATCCTACAACCCTATGTATGTCTTTTCAGAGGTGCTGTTGGCCCTGAATTCGTTTTTATAGACGACAATGCCCAACTACATAGGGCTGTTCTGGTTGAGGAGTATCTGGAAAACGAAGATATTCATCGAATGGATTGGCCAGTCAAATCTCCTGACCTTAATTTCATTGAACATGATTGGAATGCTATTGAAAGGACTATTGCGGTACGCTGTTTCAGAGCTTCAGTTCCCTACCCAGAACCATTCAGGAGTAAAAAATTGCTTTGGTGAAAGAGTGGGATGCTCTTCCACAAGCACTTCTTAACTCTTTTATTAACAACATGCATACTCGTTGTGCATGCTGTTTATCTGTCAGAGGTGACCACATACCATACAAGCCTCACTTTATTTGCCATCTTTCATCATGAATTTCAATCCACATTGGACTGTAGGAAATATCTCTTGCCAATGAATGGAACATTAATTTTTTTCTTTGCACATATTATTGTCATACTATAAGTTATATCCATACGAAATTTCTTTTTTTTAATCCTGTATTTCTCGAGATATTTGGAAAAATACCTTCTTTCTCTTAATTTTGTCCACCAGTGTAGTAAAAAAAAGAAAAAATCTACTGTATTTCTCTATATATTGAAGATCAAGAACATGCGTTGTTGGCCGGTTGCACAAAATTATACTTATATTGCATTCAACACAAAAATGAAGAGTTCGTTTCCTTTTCGTTATATTCTTTGAGATGCACAACTATCTCATGCAGTAGACACCTGAGTAACGAATTCAACAAACAATTCAAAGTGAAATCTGAGCCTCTCTCTAAAGCAGAGTTTCTAGTGCAAATATTGTACCGGAAGAGTTTCATTTCTGTTGAGTGCAACAAGCAAAGCAATTATACATCGTATACACTTCATACATTGCTAATAGTGAAGGTCTTACCATGCTCGAATGTTCATTGTCTCTTCTTCGTCTGCTTTTTATTTGTTGATGGATTCACTGCCAAAGAAGGAAGAGAGAGATATATACTTATCTCGTGGGTAGTCGAAATCCTTGTTAAATCCAATCTTCTTACGAAATAGGACAGAAGAATGTTTATGATTCTTGGTCAGTATTCTCATTTTAAGAGGATAATTAATATTCCATTTATTTTGTTTTATTTTTATTATGTGGGCACATGGTATTATTTTTGTTAGAGGGTTTTGAATAATCGGTAACGAATACATTTGCGACGAATTCAATATACGCAACGAATAATTGAAGCTCGAAATCGCGCAGGCAATGAACAAACTTTAATGGCAATATTCATCAACATCATATATTCGCATATATTTTTTTACCTACTTTTACCAGGGCCGCATTATTATTAAGTATGCTTATTTGAAAGAAGATGGGTTTTAAAAAGCTGACTGCTGGTATTTTCTTTTGCTAGTATGGACTCTTCAAACTGGCTTAAACTACTTAAGGATTTAAATTAATTAAGACAAATAATGACTTAAAAAATAATGATGCCCTCGCATGATGACTTGCTATTCACTATCGTAGATTTCATTTTTCTTTTTTCATATTTGTCGTACTTATATCTTCTTATTTTTATTATTATCTTGTTTTTGTTGAGGTCCTTGAGAAATGAGTTCGATACGCTGATGCCCGAGAAGTGGGGTGAATCAAATGCTTCTCACGGTTTGAAGTTTTTCGCCATATTTTCTTAGAATTTTCAGAGTTTACATAAGCGCATGAAATTTATTTGATGGGAAAAAAACCAATATTACCGGATGATGGCTAGAATATGGGAATGCTAAAAGCTATTACATGGACTTCCTTGTTTTGTCTTTATCTTATAACTGTTTGATCTATATAAATTGCTATCGTAAAAATGATCAGTGCTCTAAAAATTTAAATTAAATTAGGTCACTGTCTAATAATATGTTCTTAAACATTTGAGAAATACATTCTTAAAGAAATTCAATTTATTCGTAATTATGAAACAATGCCTGAGATGAAAAAATAAATGTATTATTAAAAAAAATGAGGAAAAAAAGATTTTTTCACTTGAATGAAAAATTAAAAATCTTTTATAAATTTAGTGCACAGTTCAGAACTTAAATAACTCTTTCACACCTATACACTGTTTCAAGGATGATATTTTTAAATCTGTACATGAGGAATCATACATCATGGATTAATTTTCTCATATGCGTTTCAAGAACATAAAACTTTGTAGATCTTTCTTTTTTTAATTTCCTGATATTAAGTCTTAAAAAATATTTAGTAATTTATTTATCTTGCATGAAATTTTCAAAAAGAAGAAATAAGCAAAACGAGTCATCCCCCAAAGAACCTTTTCCTTTTTTTTTCTACCGTATTATCTTAGAGCTATTTGTTATTCTTAGCTTTTAAACGGAGAAAAAAATTTTACACAAAGTACATTACGTCGCGTTTTTACGAAATAAGATTAATAATGTTAAGTTCCGGGAAATAAATTCAGAGTTTTGTATGGGGAAAAAATGGGGGGGTTTTTTCTGTACTTTTGCAATTGTATATTCTTTCCCAAAAATAACATACCTCCAAAGGAAGGGAGAAAAGGACATTCTTCAATTAGCACTAATCGAATTTAGGTGCTCTGAAGATGATCTGGTGGTATGAAAGCGGATTTTTAAATCTTGAATTGTCTCCACCTGACTGAATATCACTGCCGAGGAGGAGGGGGGAACTGTCCGGTTTTATTTGAACATTGCTTTGTTTTACCTATTATTGTGCTGCGCTACATCTCCCTTTTTTTGCATCGCTCTCGAGAAAGAGATTACACATAATAAGATTTCCTTCGACCGAGTACGCGCCAAAACAGTCGCGATCTTTTCACTATTAATTTGATTTTCAAGCCGACCTCTTTGTTTTGGAATGAAGAAAATAAAAAAAAACGGCGTTTCTCCGTTTCGATTCTGTTATAAAAAGAAGAAAATCCAATAATGATGATACTTCGAGTTAACATTAAAACATTTTTTTTTTTTTCGTTTAGTTTTACTTGAAAATTTTTTAGTGCATACGTGGAGGAATTTTAAGTTAAAAAATTGTTCAGAAACTCTTAAGAGAATACATTGCGTTTTTGCTAAAGATCGGTTTAGGGCTGAAGTTTTAAGTCTTAGAAGGGCTTTTTTTTCAACTTTTTCAGAAAAGTTTTTAGAAAAAGAGGGGTAAACCAAGACTATATGGGATGATTGGACGCTTCATCGATGGCAGCAAAGATCATGAGTGTACACTCTAGAGGTTTGTAGTTTAGTTTATATTAATTAACTTCCCGTTTTAAAGCAAAGCAGCTGTTATTTTGGAATGGACCTCATAATTTTGAACCATAATCAAATGAAGAGGATAACACCTGGACGGGCACCATTACTCTCCGAACTTTCATACCAAGCCAGAGGCAGAACATCTGGCCCCGATGGATTGAACGAGCTGCAGACCCGTTTACACGACGGTTCTCTGTTGGAATAGGTTCTCAAATCTAAAGCCCTTAGGTCCAAAGCCGGGATTTTACAATCAGCTCCCAGAGGCCCCTTCGTGCTGGGAGAAGAAGCAGTGAGAGTCGTACGAAGTTTAACATCGAATTGCCTTGATTCTTTGAAATAAATTAGCCATAATTCTTTAATTGTAAAAACTATTAGGAAAAATTTTAGAATTTTTAAAAAATTAAATTTCATTGATATCTTGCTCTTGGCCGATATGAATTATATATTTATAAATTAAACGTGGAAAATTCGGGACAGAGAGGAAACAGAACAACAGAATCTTAAATAAATGTTTCACACAGGGACTAGTGCGAGCAATCAGTACCCCAACCTAGCCTGAAACTGTGCAGGAAAGTGATGGAGCCGCCGAAGAGCAATCCCACTTAGCACGAAGGAATTGATGACACCTGAGGATTTCAGACACTTGCAAGCAATAAAGGAGCCTCTAGAGAAAATGCATATTGGTACAGAAAAAACATCATATATTAAATTGGGAAACATTAAAAAGCCTTTAAATGCATTAAAGATGCTTTAAGTTTTTTCGTTAGGGGAGAACTAAAGATAAGGTCTAGGACAAAATCTCCTTAATAGAACATGTAATCATAGGAAGTCTGTGTTCTCACCATAGTGCACAGGCGTTTTTAGACCTTTTATTTGTATGTGTGCCACACTGGAAAGTCGAAATTTTGTTAAATAAACGGCTTAGATGTACAAAAAATGCACTATGTAGCTACCAGTCCTGAATAGTGGGACTTACCAGATCAACTAATCCAGAGTTATTCACAAATGAGATGCATTTGGTCAGACAGAAAGATCTCCTTTGCTCTCGTTGTACGGCGAGAGCCTTTCTTTAGAATAGATTACCTGAAACTGAACTGCCATCACAAGATGAATGTCAGCAAAATTATTTCTGCAATAACTTAATATAAATAAAAACGAGACAAGAAAAATAATTTTAACTTGCCTCCTTTTGTTCTTGCCAATGATATCACTTAAATACTTCTAAAAATAGTTTTACCTTAAAAAGAAGACATAAAATTAGAAAACATTCTTATAAACAATGCTACCTATTAATAAAAAAAACTTCCACAGATTTCCCCAGCAACACTTTCAGAGTCGAGTTTGAAATAATTTCATTTGCTATGAAAGATCATGAAACTTCAATAAATCATCAATCGTCGTCCTTTCCCCATCAATCCCCATTTTCAAATAAAAAGAAAATGTCAAAAGCACTACTATACTTCTCTACTATATTCTCTGTAGAGATAAGTATTACAGAATCCCTACTCTTAATCACTGTACGGACTTCCGAAATTTTTACTTCACTTGAAATCTCATCAATGGTTTCGTCAATTTGCTCTTCATTTTCAAAAAAATGTAACAAAATATAACCTCGATAGCTGAACTGATTTACTCCAGTGCCTGCCTGCAATAACTAATCAAGATATCGCTCTACGCTCATTGTACAACCTGATTTAGAATACTCCTTTTCAATTTTTGTGATAAAATATAAGTTATCTAATTTGGTTGATAAATGCTAATCCTATTCGAAGAATTGATTGTGTAAGGCGGATAATTAAATTTTAAATTATATAAAAATGGTTTTCTAGTTATAAATCTTCTAATAGGCTCCCCGTCAAATTAGTAAAATAGTGGAGGTAAGTGACACTATTCAGAGCTATGTCGAGATCGTTGTGATTGTTGTATTTTGTTGAAAAATGGGGAATCGTGAAAATGATACTGTTTTGCAAAACGAATGCATACCTGCCTTCACTAAAGAAATGTGCGTGTCAGTAACAAGCACATTAGAAAAGACAACAGATTTCACAGAAGTATCAGATGGGAAATATGCTTGGGAGTCTAGGGATGGGAGTCTAATAGAAAGTGGATGAATGTACTTTAATTATAAAGATTATGACTAAGTAGTGTTAATGAGCATTGCCGACAGTAAGCACCATTTTGTATTTGTGACATTGCCAGCTAAGGTTAAAAAATGGGACTCGTTGATTCGTAAACAGACTCATCTGGGGAAATAATAGAAACTAGTTTAAAAATTTTATTTGATGAAAAGGTGAAATTGGTCGATACAGAAAGTCAAAAAGTTCCATACTTTTTGGTTGGGGATGAAACATTTAGAGTGTATAAACCATTTATAAGCTGGAATACATTTGATAGACAAAAAGAGAAACTTCAGCTATCGATTGTGTCGAGGGAAAAAAATGCGTATAACGCGTATATGATACCCTCGGTAAAAAAAAGGAGAATATACCATCGACATTTTAATTTTAGAACCCCAATTTACAACAGATATTATTCCAGTCTGTATCATTCTTCATGATTATAGTGTGGGTAGAAAGGGATGTATGATTAAGGATGTCATTTATAGGACTGGAAGATATTCAAGGAGAGATTACTACAAGAGGAGACAACAAAGCAAACAGTGTGAGAAACATTCTATGTATATACTTTGTTTCAAATGAAATAAGGGTTTCTTTACATAGGTTCAAACTATAAAAACTTCTTGATCGCCATTATATAGACGACAGATAATCGTGAAAAAACCGTTTTCTTATTTGAAACAAGTATTCCAAAAGAAAACGTTTCACTTCGCTTGATTTTTATTTGTAAAATATTCTTGGTTTAGTAGAAAAAGGTTGAAAGCATGACAGTTTCTGCGCATACTGCTGGCAGGAGATCCCTTCAGACTTTAATTGAATTTGCGCTGCACCTCGTTGTGATCCTCGATCCGTTTTAGCAAATAGAACTGTTTCTTAATGGTTACTTTTTTTTATCGAAAGCTAAGCAATATTATAAAAATATTTAGGCAACAATATATAATCGTTAGAAAAAAATTCTGGATACTTATTGAAAATTAATATTATTATCTCGATGCATAACATTATAAACTCTTTAGAATATATTTCTATCAGAACCTCGGGCTATTAGGACTTTGCTTAGTCATGTAATAATATTGAACATAAATTTGAGGACATGATAGATGATAGATGAATGTGATGATTAATGATGGAAGAAAGAGATAAGAAAATTATAAAAGGAAAAGAGTTAAATAAATTTTTCTTAGAGTAGGAATATTAGTAATATCCAAATTAGAATATACACTATTCTGGTAGAATATTAAATATGCTGTTTATGTCTATTAGAATACAAAATTTGGAAGAAAGCTCCATAGTGGATGGTTTCGATACCCAAACTGACCTTTCTTAAGAAAATAATATGGCCTTTCCTAAAAAATAGAAAGTGAAAATAATAATTTTAATTTTAGAACTTATCCTTTTATTATTAATTATTAAAGAGGGAAAAATTTAATCAAAATTTAAGTTTCAAAACCCACACTGTAAAAATTCGATTAAGAGAAAACGATAGAAAAAAGCTATAAAACCAGTATAAATTTCATAGGAAATAAAATATTTTTCATCATTTATTAGATAAACATTTATATGCTATAAATGCGATTGAAAAAAATGTTATTTCTCGTCAGTGATTGTGATTGGTTTATTTCTTTCCTTCAAACATGGAAGTTACTAAAGAAATAGTCTGTTTATTTGATGATAATTTGCTATGGATAATAAATTATTTCCCTTGTTCAGAGTGGTAGGAATTCTGCTTCATCTGGATACTGCATCACAGAGAGGTTCTTTCATCCATGAAGGCAGTTCTACTGTCCTTGCGGAAGACTTCGAGGCAGTTCCTCTGATTAAATCGAATTAAATGTTGAAATTTCTTCTTGCAACTACCAGATATTTTGACACTTAGGCGCGCTTTTATCTGTCTCCTCCCTTCTTCCACTTTTAAAAAAAAATATTATTTGGAATTCGCTTTCTTCAAGACGACAAAAAAATTCAATTTGCACTATGTTTACGGAGGGATCATGATGACCCCACTTGAGAAAACTTTCCGTTAATTTTATCAAGAAAGTTATTAACCCTATAATATTTCTTCAAGAAAATTATTATTATCGTATTTTATGAAAATATTTTAATTAATTTTACTTATATTTATAAGATATATAATCGTAAATCTTATATTTTCCTCTTTTTTTTATTTTCGAAAGAATGCATATAGTGTACCTACTTTTTCTGGAGACTAAATTTTGACCATTCGAATAAGTATTGTTGAGAATCCATACATTTATATTTAATTACTTAATGGCTTGCAAGGATGGATGCAAGAATGGCTAACACATGGATATAGATATAAATATAGAAACAAATATGTGTTATTAAAATGTGTGTATGTAAAAAAACAAGAGGACGGGGCCGAAAGTCAGTCAAACATTATGCCTTCGTTTTATTTTGTTTCGTGCAAAACCTAAATGCTTATATTTTATTGGTGTTATTATTTCTGACTGTTAAAAGTTTTCAACATTTTCTTCACAAATTTTCAAGAAATTCATTTATATAAGGAGGAATTATATTTCTTCGTAGATGATTATTTTAAAGAATATAATTGTTTTCCTCCTATCCAAAAGAACCATTCAATTGAATTTATTCTTTTATTTCAGATTATTTTATACATTTATAAGGTGTCTCAAGACCTAAATAACACAGAAAATGTGTCTCTTATTTTCTTTAATCGAATAGTGCCATTAATTGAATTTCACAATGCTACGAGACAATCTAATATAAAAATTTTGTTGACATCATTTCTATGGGAACTCAAGCAAAGCTTACAGCAAATGTTTAGAGTTTTAGTCATAGTACTGATTCCATACTCAATTTACAATTAAAAATTATTTTCCTTTAACTGAAAGTTATTTTAGTTGAAAAGAAACATGTTAAATGTATCAATTATACCTGGCTTAGAGTTGCCATCGAGACAACTGTATGCACTGGAAAAATGAATGTTGAATGAAACTGGACAACTTATATTGTTGAAGGAAATGAAAAAGTTCCATCAAACGAGGAAGATTCTGTGGTTTAGTTTAGCTACGTCAGCGTCTCGTTTGTAAAGCACCACTAGCACTGTTTGGGGATGGAGCTCGTAATTTTGAATCATTGACAGATGACGAAGACATTACCTGAGTAGGTGCCCCCCCACCCCTCCAAACTTCCATACAAACACGAGAGGAGAATGCGTGGACCTGACAAATTTAACTTGTACCAAATCCACTTGCACGACGGTTCTGAAGTCGAGACCTTGCCACCAGGTCACCGCTTCTCTAAGGAGAAAATTCTATGAAAGCCAACGAGGTCACTGAAAATCAATTCTACCTTCTGGAATTATGAAATAGCTTAAACCCTTTAGAAACACCAGTACATGAAGAAATTTTGACAAAAAAAAATTTCATGTTGACTCTAAACATTGTAAAGAAGTACACAATGCATCTCCGCAAATGGATACTGGCTCTGAAATAAATGTTACTATATTCCCCTAATAGATTTCACTGCATCCGTCTCCTCTGAATTTCTCCAAAAGATGTGATAATAATTGTGAATGAAAACTCCTGTTACAATTGATATATCCTAGTGATAAATGCTTCAAAATGTTAGGTTTGTACTTTCAGTATATACGCATGACCACGCATATAATTTTTTCAAGAATAAGTCCATTTAAAAGTATCTTTGTCTAGAAATATCGTGTCCGCATCAGTGAAATGGGGTGGGGTAACCTCATAATTGAGAATGAGAAGCTTCCGGCATAGTGGTTAGTTCTCGCCAACCTTGTGGATACAAGAAAAGGTGGGGGGAGGGGCTGACTCCTTACCATCGATAATGGGACGTAATTTTTTAGGGAAGGTTGTGTTGTGGTCGATGGTTACCCTTAAGACTCAACCACAGTTCTCGCCAGTGTTGCTGTTGCGGTGGCTTGGTCACTCCTATTTTTCCGTGTGTCTGCCGGAAGGTCGGAGTAGCCTTTTGTGGTGTTCGAAATCGGAAATAAGTAACAAAAAATTCAATCATTTCCTATATACATCTAACATTGCATATGAAGATGTAATGCAGGTTGCAGAAGCATTCATGAATGAAGTCTTAGCTATTTAATGCTTTCACTTTGATAAGTTTTTAGTTTCAACAAACAATAAATAGCGTTATAAGACAATCCAAAACTGTTCATTCAATCGAGAGGAAAAAAATTAGTACTATGAAGAGTCGCTGTAAAAATAAATGAGAGGTGGGGTTTTTTATACTGAGCAATAGACGAAGCTAGTTAAAACAAACTAACATAGACGAACTGAATCCGCTCGTGACCTCCGAGAGATATCTCTCGGAGGTCACGATCTGTCTCGGAAGTTTTTGAATTAGAAACTCGAAAAACGCTTTATGTAAACGCAGTTGCATTTAGGGGAAGAAAATAGTAATTAATAACTCAAGAAATCCTTTTAAACATAGTTTGAAAATAAACTTCACCTAATCAAAGAAGTATATGAGTGGGTGCTTATTAATCCCTAAATAGGAGGAGAATCATTAATTTATTATTTTAAAATTAATTAACTCACTGAATTACAAAAAATGGCATGTATTTTCTTTGATTTCCATTTCATTTATTTGCAAACGAAAACTGAAATTAACTAATAAAAATTTATCATTCATTTCAACCTTCAGTCTTCCGCCATTCCAACTTTTTATCATTTAAATACAAAAAGTTAATTCATGTTAAAGATCTAGATTCTTATTAAATTAAAATCGTCTGATCAAAACAATTTAATATTTAGCCAACTGAAGTTTTTATAAATATTATAACAGCCCATCAATTACACATTCAATAAGATTAAGTCTACAAATACAAACAACCTTAACATAGTCCTTTAGAAAGTAGGAGAGATTGTGAAAATTTTACAATTGTTTTGTGAAAATATTTAAAAAAAATTAACTCTCTGAATTTTTAATTATTTGAGGTACAGGCACAAATTTTGATTATGACATTATAGAACTATAGTTTTGTTGCAGCGCAAAAATTGTGCAACGTCACATTTCCTGTCTATCTACTCTTCCATGTTTCAAAATTAATAAAAAATCTTAAATTTTTGTCATTTATGTATTTATGACCTTCTTTCATAAAATGCAATTACTTTCTCTCAGTAAATGAAAAAAAACGGAACATTTATAATAGTTTCCAAGTGTAATATCACCAAAAGTTCACAAGATCCATTTAAAATAGGAAGCCATATATTTCAAAACCCTATAACTTTCGAAATTATAATCGGAATTCTATAGAATTTTAATGGAAAATTAATTTTTTGATGATAAATCGATTCAGCTAGAAAGAAAAATAGATAATAGACGTAATTGATAAATTTCGACACTAGTTAATTAAATTAATCGACTTGGTGAGTAAGTTTGTTGATTGGAACCAACCTGTCCTCTTCCTTCATTTTGATGGGTTGTAAACATTCGTATTTTGAACGATTGACTAGCGATACAAAAGGTTCAAATATTTTAGCTTTCATTCACGGAAGAATCCATAAAGTTCTTTTGAATTTCCCAAACAGCCATTTAAATATTCCCCAAGATATCTGTGTTCGAAACATCTAAGTTTTTACAAACTGAACATTCGTATTTTGAACGATTAGCAAGAAAATAGACTCAAAATTTGGAAGTTTTGAAGATAGGTAGTATTTTTCGAATGCCTCACGATCAACAGTGATGAATCAACGATGGTGACCAAAGTGTTGAATCACGATTCATATGCATAAATTAAACTGATGATTCATTACAAGTTGTAAATATCAAAGACGGTTTCACCTCAAAGGAATACAAGTTGTAGTAACAGGTTTGAGGGACACGTCAGAATGAAGAAAAAACAGGATACCAGTAGAATACACAGCCATAATACATATGCCAGACATGTATAATCAAAGAAGCAACCGACAGCCTTCGGTATCTCTTTCATTGTCCTAATGTAAAAGAGATTAATATAAAAAAAATGGTAAACATGATTGTCCCGAAAATATTTTTATTTTCTTTTGAGCTGAAATGAAAGGATTAGACAAAATTCCTTTTAAAAACAAGTAGCTGCTGTTACGTAAGTATGATTTATCTCCCCTTCTAATGTATTCAGTGCAATGTACTCTTCGTCATTTAAATTTTAAATTTTGCTGATCCTTTGAAAACGGATTTCTTTAATGCAAGAAATAAATCGATTATTTGATTCTAATTTAAAGCATGCAAAATGAGATTTCATTATAATAATGAATCTAATTTCTCAAACAAAGTATTTTATGATAGAAATGCATTATGAGTATATCAGATGTACAGTATACATGAGTGCATTTAGGAGTATACCAACATAATTTGACAATGGAAATATTTTTAAATAAATGTCTTCTTTCCTACAAAATATTATTTTATGATAAAGCTGGAAACTGTCATAGTATTTGCGTTAATAAATGATCAATTTCTTCCTTTTAATAATTTCCCATGATCCAGCAAATTCAATTATTATGTTTAAACAAATTCTTTTGTAAACATATGAAAGTGTTGCGGTGGCTAAGCAATATTTTTTTCTCTCTTTTTGTCTTGATTTTGATATCATGCAGCGGTTTGTGATAAAATATTAATATGAGACAGTGACCGATTTTAAATATTGATTTTTTAAAAAAATGGCTTCGTTTGTAATTTCACAATTTTATTCCTATTACCGATTTTAAATCTGCTTAGTGTTTTAGTTGTTACATATTTTAAATAATTGAATTTTTTATTTCAACATTTTTAATTATTTAAAAAAGACTTCCACATCAGCCAGTGTTAAAACATAGTGTTTTATCTTTGACCTGCATTTATTATAAAAAGGAACATAAGTGAGAAAGCATATATTATAAAAAGGAACACAAGTGAGAAAGCATTTATTGTAAAAAGTAACATAAGTGACAAAGCATTTATTGTAAAAAGGAACATAAGTACTACTCACATAAAATTACTTTGTTCTTTTTAATAGAGATTTTGTACATAAAAATAAGTTATTTATTAGAGTTCCTAATTTTCAAGAGTCATTCCTTTTAAAGTGCAGTAATTATTCTACTATTTAATGAATGAGGAAAATCTTTGTGGATTTATAATTTTAAAAAAACATCAATTATTTTAAAATTCCTTTTTTCTACAAGTTTTTGTTAAAGTATTAAGATTTCTTTTAAATCCTTTTCTCTCTCCCTTTCCTCTATCTCTCTCTCTTTGTGTGTGTGTGTGTGTATTAATATGAGCGAGAGTAATTGATTTTAAATATTGATGGACTTTGAATATGTCTTGTAGGAATGAACCTATCGCTCAGTCATAGAAAAGGCAGAAAGTCATGATAAGTAAAAATATTCTTATTAAAGGAATAAGATCGATAGCATTAGACTTTAAATTGCATTAATTTCTGTAATAAATATAGTAATTCATATTTTCCTCTATTACTTGATGTTAGCATCATCCATCTCCTTAGCAGGAATAATGGATTGAGTTTCATCGATCCTGAAGAGTATCGTGCAATATTTGCTCGAATATGACGTATAAAGTCCTTGAATATTTGAAGAAAAAATATCTTGGAACGTAATATAAAGATCTAAGAGTAATAAAAAATCGCCCACTAAAAGTAATTTGAAAATTAAGCCATTTAGAATTGTAAAAATGCAAAGAACCGTATCGTATTTATCTTTTTTTGCATAAAAATATGCTTTCAAAAAATATTTTGGTTTGTTTTTAAAGAGTATATCTCAAACTCACAGAAATAGAACGAGAAGACTTATTTCAGGTTCCAAAATATATTTCATTCTCACCATTGCGACGAAGACTATAAGAGAAGTTGATTGTCATTGGTCGTATAATCAAAGAGAGTTTTTACATAAACTTATACGTTCCTTATAATCTAAGAAAATAATTCTGAATTAACTACCTCTAAGCTTCTCTAAATAAGAAACGGTGCAGTGTACACCTGACCTGATTAAAGTAGCACTTAATGGTAGTAAAAGGTGCCATGTTGATCATAGTATGGTTTTATATTTAAGCCTCTATCACCCATTTTTAAAAAATCAATGTCCATATAACATAAGATATCTATAGTATGCATACACTAGTATCATTTCTTAATTATATAAAAAAGTACTATATGACAAAATGTAAACTTTGTAATACTTACTTTTTAGTAGCGATAAATCAAATAAATATTTTTTCATCAAACTAAGATTTCTTTAAAATTGCAAAGGCTGAATTAAGTAATTGGTGATTAATTCGTGTTCTAAACAAAAAAATCTTTCAAATTTCATCGTTTCTTACTACAACACATTGAAGTGACCAAAAGAAAAACATTACCAACAACATATTTAAAAAATTCTATTTCATTTATTTAGATATACCTTATTTCTAAATAAATTGAACAGGAAAGCAACAAAGTAAATTAACATTGTAATACGGAAGTAAAAAGTGTAGCAATGCAATTTTATAGATGACTTAATATTATGGAAAACTTAAATTAAACCTTAAAATAACAAATTATATCAAATTCTTTTACGAAAACAACTTTCAATTCTGATGAATAAAATTCTTTTATGAAATATTTAAATTGAAGTTATCGTATGCCAAGCATTAAAAAACAAAGAGCTCAAAAACTTTAAAAAATATACGTTACAGAGTTCCATATTAATGTTTACTATCTTTGCTCATTTTTCTGCCATCTCACTGCTATTAAAACAATAAGGCTTTATTGCCAATTAAACTAAAAGAAATCCACCATCTTTTTCTACAAAAGGAAAACTGGAGGAAAAACTCTCCTCCTTTATTAAAGAAAAATATCTGTCTTCCGAGATTCCAAGTCGAAAAAAATATACTGTTAAAAAAGAATTTTATTGTCTCGTAAAGAGAATTTCATGGTGGAAGCAGACAAATATCCTGAAGAAATTTTGTGTTTGAAAACCTTTCAGAAGAGGAGGGATTTTAAAAAGAAGAGTTCTGTTTGTTATGCCTTTCAAAAGAAGAGGTATTTTAGAAAGAAGAGTTATGTTTGTTATTATTTTTTCGAGAAATACTTTTCTTCCTCTCGATCCAAATGAAAACCGTAAAAACATTTCTAGAGGTGGATAGCCTTTTAAAGCCACCTGTTGTTAGGCTTCAAAACAGAATGAATAAACCCCTTCTTTTTAAACTATATATAGATATCATCTTTCTTTATAACCATGTATGTATTGAAATATATATATTATGTCTTTTATACAAAGAGATCAGAAGAAATAAAGTGTGCATAATCAAAAAAATTGAAAAACTTATTATTCATGAAATAAAAAAAGGGAGAATATAGTGATGAACTGAATAGAAAAAAAATAACATTTTCAAACTTTTCCCGAACTAAATTAGTTAATATGATTTTTCACCAGAAATAGCTTTAGGACTATCTCATTATTTCAGAACTTGATGAAAGGACTTGAAGGAGTGTTCTTCGCTCAACATTTCAAATATGCTCTTTGAATTATGATGTAGTGTCTGAAAAATACAATTGAAGCCAAGTGAAAGTCAGATCTTTAATTTGCGATTCTTAAAAGGCGCCAGTCGTTATGGCCTTTAATATGACTAGAGACAAAATATTTTGGTTAAAATCCCCTATTATTACTGTTCAAAGTTTTTAAAACACTATTTTCTTCACATTTCCTTTATATCGATTCCATTTAACATTTTGCAGTGCATTCAGTATACCCACCAGCCATTACTGCAAAGTTTGTTAACAAGTTTTCTGAATGGATAAAGAAAATATAGGTTTCGTCATAAATTCGTGCAAACTTCAAAGGGTCTTAGTAAGAAAAGTAACCCTTGAAAGAAATTGCAGTTTGCCTAATTAAAAAATAGTTAGAAAACTGTTTGATGGATGGAGCGCAAACATGAAAAGAGACGTATTTTATTTACGTCCAATACTTACTTATGCCTGCCCTGTGTGGAGAGACGCTGCCAAAAATAATTTCGAATGGATTGACCAACGGCAAACCAAGTGTTTAAAAATATTCGTAAAATCCCCTACTATTTTTCTAATACTGAAACTCATACATCGATCGATTATCCTTCCCTTAAAAATTCGATAAAAAAAACTGACTCTAAATTCTGCGATAACCTAGATAACATAGATATAAAGTACTCAAACGAATCCCTAAATACGGTCCTAATACAAGAAAAAAAAGTTCTAAACTTCTCTCCTCTAACTCCTTCACTTAACCCTTTTAACAATTTAAATGAAAGTCAATTTCTATATATTAATAGTGTCATATATTATGATAAAAATCATCAAAAACTTGTTCTTAAGCAGAGCCCAAAATCGAAACTATTCGTTTACTTTCGTCAGAGTGCCGCCGCAATCTCACTACCACTGGCATCCAATAGAATAAATACATACAATTCCTTCCATTTAACTTACAGACTATAAGCCTAGCTTTGTAAATAAAACTCTTATCAAAATTCTCATAGACTTACTCAAAACTTAACCTCATGTCATTCTACTAAAATCCATGTTAAGGGTACAATCACTGTCATGAAGGAGACGAGTGTTAAGACAAGCTAGGCATTGAAGTTTGAATTGAAGGATCTGTCTGCCATACGATGTCAACAGCATGCTATCGTATCGAATCAGACATAAGTGGTTGAACTTTTCTATAAGAGCGATGAATCTACTCCTGAAACATTGCACAATTCAACATGTCGAAAGGGAGCAAACCAAATAAAAACCCTATTTCGTTGAATAGGTTACTGAATTTACTACTCCGTTTTAAAACAAAAACAGGGAGCATGAAGAATCCTGCACGAATTGGCAGACTATCCATAAGTATGGAGCGAGTCCCGGTTTCACAATGCATCATCAGAAATTTGACAGTAGAGATTTCATGAGGAAGTTACAGTGAATAGGAAGCCGAAAATGAGGACATTTCGAGAGACTCCGGAAATGGCAATAGAACGCCTTTTGTATGGAATCTTGAAACAACTTTCATACAAGATATAGACATGGCAGCATGTCGCGAGCTTGCATAAATAAAACGTGACCCACAATTGTTGCGTGTTTGTCCATGTGAGGTAAGAATATTTGGTGTGTTTTCTTCGAGTCCTTCATTTTAGGTCTTTTCCTTATTGAAGAACGTTGTCTTATATCAATTTGGAAAAGGCAAACAGATGCATTACCTGCCTTCGTCTTCATGCAGAATGATGTCCCGTGCTAATTCCATGAAAATGTTCATACTAAATACATTCATTGAGAACGAATAGATTAAATAGCTCTAAGTTTAAATGGTTTTCACGATAGCCAGATCCAACTCTAGCGGACTTTTGGCTATAGAGATACCTAAATTTTCGTGTCTACACGGACTTCCAGTCACTTTGATGAAATTGAAAGATGCCATTTATCCGATCATCGATGGCTTCGATGCCGACCTCATACGCTCAGCTACAAAAGTTGCAGTCACGCGCCTCACTTGTGGTGATGGTCATGTTGAATATATTTTAAGGCGGTATTACACTCGATATATTTTAAGGCGGTATTAAGCAGCGCGTGCATATAAAGGTTGAAAATTGCTATTCAGTCGATAGCAAGTAACTGTCTCGAAGGGACAACAGCAGACCGTTGTATTGTATTTTTACCTACTGCGCATGCATTTGTAGAATTTAGAGGGTATTTTGGGGTGAAAAAAATTATCACTTATTTCGGAATATTTAACTCTTTGCTAATAACGAAAATTTTTTGCTCTTCGCTCTTTTTGAAACAAGTTTGTGTATTTATTTTCTTTTTCATTGTATATGCCCTTTTTTCTATAGTTTTTCAAATTTAGATCTTTATTATTTATACTTTTTATATTTTGACATTTCATTTTATTTTACCATGTTCCTTTGCCCACCATTTTAATGCAACATGAAGTGAAAAGGAAAAATACTATGTACTCCAAAACGGCAATTTATAACCAAGAATGGAATGATTGAATCCATCTTATGAAATGGCTGTAAACATAAATCAGTGCCTTTCTGAGCACGAGCTGCCCGCCGGCCGTCTCGTGACTGGTCGAGGGTAAATCCGGCGTCACTCTAAAACAGAAGTCGCCTGTTGAGAGAAGCGGATAGCGGAAGAACGATCATGCAATGTTAACGGACTTAG